>LUGF01030810.1:3312-23366 GCA_001625245.1 Calycopis cecrops
TTTCATGCCATGGCCAAGTCGATCTATTTATTTAAAATGTATAAGATTTTTAATATTGATATGATAAAAAGTTACGTATTAACTTAAGACTGTAGGTAAGTAGGGACTAAATTAATGTATCTACCGACTTGGTATTACTTGGATCTCAAATTTTTTTACGGTAGAAAATCTGAGCTGCGAGACTTGATTATTTCCAGGATTAGTTATTTGTGGTTGCGTCTGATTTATTGTGACTTACCGCGTCACGACGTCTTATCTTATTGTTACTTATTTTATTGTATAATCCAGTATCTGATCCTACGCCCATTGCTTTGGGTACTTTCATTTTTACTTCATGCCAATTTTATTTATTATAGATCCACGGGATCACTACCCTATAGGTATTTTAATATCTTTTTTATGGTATAGGGGGCAAAAATGAAGCCATTTTAACTACCGACGCCTATAGACATGAGCATAAAGCCTATACAGATGAGCTGTCCTCCTTTCTCCTCCCACTTCCATGGACCTCCGGTTACTTATACACCGCACAAACCGCAGCAGCACAGCTGTCACTTTACGCCGGTCTCGTGGGATGGAGGTAGACGCGGCGACCTTTGATTAACGGTAGACGCTTTTTAGGACCTGACTGCAGTGAGTAGACGCGGGGAGCGCACACTTCAAGACGCCAGACGCGGCGAAAGTCGCTAAGATATGTCAATTAATGTCAAATAACGTCTAAATGCAATCACGAGAGTCGCACGACTCTACTGCGACCGGTCGCAGAGAGTCGCTAAATCGTACAACTGCATAGCGACAGTCGCAATGTCGCCTGGCGCTGCGTCTAAAAGTAGCGTGCTGTGGCTCTAATATTCCTGAAATTTTTATACAGTTCGTTTGAAAGTATCTCAAAGCATTTTTATCCTTAAAATATCGTCAGGTTGGGATCAAAAGGAACTATTCATGCAGGATAAGGGATTTTCGCAAAAAAGGTAGGGATGATTAAATTTGTTGAGCAGAAAATTCAGACAAAATGTTATCTGCATTACTTTATATGAAAAAATGCAACATGTGTAAATACTTGTTGCAATTTGAAAACAAAATCTAGATTAGAATTGAACGATATGATTTCTTGATTTATGGAAAATCGTTACAAGTCTTTACACTTATCCCTCAAATAAATCAAAATAACAAAATATGTCCCAAGATTTTTTATTAGAACAAGACTTCTTATCACACAACTTGGTCGGAACATAATTATCACCACCGTCTTAAAAGGCGTAGGAAAGGATGTAAATGTTCTGACCTTACATTACAATCATTTCCATCTTTCCGTTTTAATTTAAAAGCATATAATTTCCGTTTAAGCTTAGTTTTGCTATGACTATTAAGAAATCACAAGGGTAAACATTAAAACTTGCAAGAGTGAACTTAAAAACCATGCATCTCCCATGGTAATGGTTATTGTATGTAACATGTTCGCGAGTGTGCAATGTTCTGTACATTATACATCTTTAGATTCTATCCCAGATATATAATATCTTCCACAGTAGCGTATTAACGTAGTGTTTATTTGCTACATCTCTTCTACATTCTGTTCTTTTATTATGTATAGGGGGCCAAACGCTCTGTCAGAGTCATTTCCATAACTACCAACGCCCACAGACATCCGCATAGAGACAAACAGATACCTTGCCCTTTTCCGTCCTCCTCCCACCTCCATGGGCCACCGGCTACTTACACTGCTCGAAATGCGACAGGTTAGCTGTGACTTTACGCCGATGTCGTGTAAGCGAGAGGTACCTCGGCGTTGCCGCCCAATTCGGCTACATGCATGCATGCGGCGGATTCTGTATCAAGAAAGGGGAACTGCGTTACCTCGAACTTACAAAGGCCATTAGTAGTATCAAATTCTAGTAAAGGTGTTACGAAACTCCTGGCAAATAATTTTTTCCTCTCTACAGAGAATCCGAGTCTTTCTTTGTCCTTAGAGCAGAGTTCTTATCTTAAACTTTTTGCAGTCACGAAGCTCAGTCCAGAATTTAAAACCTCCGCGGACCCCTGTCTTAGAATATTTAAGGAAAAAAACAAACCTTGTTTATGTAATCCATACAAATTTGAAAATGCGAAAGTGTGTTTGTTTGTTTATTTGTCTTTCAATCAAATCAGATCAACGGATCGATGTATGGAGAGATTTGGAGGACTGCAGAGCTACCACCCGCCAGTGGTGGAGGGGGGGTCCGGGTCCTCCAGTCATGATAGCTCATAGAGCTCTTCCAGCTCATGACCCGTGTCGGCCACTTTTTACCTGCCGCGCGCGAGCTGCTCCCCTCCGTTAGAGGTGGGGAGTTGAGGACACTCGCTGTCCTCGGCCATGATAATAATAGTATAACCTATTAGTCGCAATAGTCCGGTTTGCCTTCTCCTATTAGTCTGGGAAAGAAGGGGGGGTCTGACCACAAATACAGAGGCTAGAGCTCCCCAGCGAGTTCGCTTCTTATATCGATGAAAAAAAAAACTGCAGAGTGCCATCAGGTTATTTTTGTTGGACCCCACTTTAAGAAACCCTGCCATAGAGTCATATTATATATAGTACATAGCTAGCCAACAACATTCTGTAATGGTAAATCTGGACACTATTTTTGTAGAAATTCGGCATTTTCTTTCTCCTCGAATCCCACATTTTTCACGTAACAGTAATGCAATTTAGTATAGTGTAAGGCGGCAATTTTTTCAGAAAAAAAAAGAAACAATTTTTCCGCTCAATAATAAATTGTTTATTCCTTCATTCTTATTTTACATTTTTAGATAGTCGATTAACATTTTATTTTTAGTAAAATAAAACTCTACAAGATAAAAATAAAACAAAATTAAAGTCAAACCTTTAAAAAAAGTACCATTCAGAGTTCAAAGAAAGATTGAATGTTCATTGTCACTTCAATACCTTTTATAAAAAGCTGATGGGATTGGTTTTTTCGATAGAGTAAAACAAAACGTGCTCCGTATTAGAGGAATAAATTTAATCAATGTAATGTCGTCCTTAGTCGATTTCGGCTACGGTGGCCGTAATATAGACGAGCCATCTGCGAAGGACATATTAAAGTGCACAAGTGTGCGCGCAGACACAAGTGTTCTGTTCCCTCACTCTCATATTCCGATGGGACGGCAGTCCTTCACGACCGGAGAGAAATCAAGTGCAAGACCCGAAGGCTTAACGTGTATCACCGCCAACTTCCTGACTCCGGACTGTTGTTAGAAAATCTCAATAAGAATTTTTGGTCCGACCCGGGGTTCGAACCCAGGACCTCACGTCTGTGGTTGAACACGCTTACCACTTGACCATGAGGCAGTTAGCCAGTTTTTAACATTTAATTAGGTAGGTACTAAATTTTTTTAGCTGTATTTAAATATAAATTCGGTAGAAAGTACAATATTCCCCAGCGTTTAAATTGGTTCATACATCTTATACATACAGTCAAATTGTACTTGTAACAAGTATAATCTGACATGAAATTACAAAATATAATACTCGTTTGCTTAAAAATAATTTAAATGTAAAATATTGCTAGTGCTGCCAAAAGTGACAGCTAACTTATCGCGTTTTGTGCGATTTTTGCGTAGGAGTGAAGAAGAGTACAACGAACGATAGCATTTGTATTTTTTTACGCTATAGGGGGGCAAACAAGTAGTCGGAGCTATCTTCATGAGCTCCGACGCACATAAACATTCGCATAGACATAAGTAGATGCCTGGCCCTCCTTCCTTCTCGAGTGTCCATGGGCCACCGATCTCGTGCAAGCGACTTGCACGCATGCAGCGTGCCGATACCTCCTCTCTCTTTTGTGGTCGTAGTTGCCAAATGGCTTGGATTGCTGACTCTTGTACTAAAAAACATTAAACATTACGCATGGACTGTGGAATATTATTGTAATATTGGTACAAAAAAATAAATGTTGCTCGTATACACTGGGTTATTTTTTGGTCACCGCGACCGGCCAAATTTTAAAATAAGGAAGTAGACATTACAAGAGTGTATTTTAAATTGCATCGTCTTATTGTAATATTTTATGAAATAAAAATCGATTTGAAGTGGTCCTTAAAAATACATCGAATTGTTGTTATTACACGAAATATTTCGACTTCAAGGTCAGTGACGTCGGCCTACCGTGAGTCGCGAGTGTGATGCACGTGGTGACCAAGAAATATGTTTTACAACATCCAAACCTGAAAATTTGGCCGGTGACCAAAAAATAACTCGATACAATACATATTATGTTCCTATATTTATTCTTATAAATATTATTTATGGCTGAAACCTAGTCTTTTACCTCGTAATTATCATAATATTATAAACCAAGAGAGTTACAAAAAAAATCATGTCTTTATGAAAGTTTTAAAATATATTTTAGCGTAATTATAATTTTATTATGATGCGCATTATTATAATGATCATAATTTTACATAGCTGCCTTTATAAGATTTCTTTAGTGCTACAACCCTTAAAATGCTTAATTAAAGTCATAAATAATATGAAATGATAAAAAAGCGCAGCTGATTTTTAATAATTTCATAATTTAAATATTTCTCTTCTATTCTCTTTGCGTTAACAATAACAGTACCTTAAGTTGTAATGCTACTGAGCTATTGAAACAAACGGCATTTTTATTACAAGAGACATTGTAATATTTAATATAAGTCTCTTTTTCAAAGAAAAATAATTTCTTGTAGAAAAATATCTGATGTTATTTACTATAATTTACAGCTTTACACGGAAAATATACCTGGACATTGAGCAACGATTACAATAGTTACGTAAATACCATATCTTAGGTTGTGACAGCTTTTATTGGTTTCATTTTCGATCCCTAGTATAACTTGAGTCATTTTTTTTATTTCGTTCTATATTTGATGGTGTTTCTCCGGATATCTATTAAAATATTTATCAATTATTTTTCATTCAACGAAACATATGACATAAACACGAGATGTACATCTCGAACAGTTTTGGACCATTAAATTCAAACAAAGTCATAATGACAATGTCTGTAAGTAGTCTAGCGAGAAATTGCGACGTCCCTTTGCATTTAAAGTAGCAAAATTGAAAAAAAGGGATTGAAAATAAGGCGCTTCACACACTGCCACGCATCACGCAGCGTAGCGCGTGAATCAGTGTTCGAACGTTGCTTGTAAGTTTCTCCGTTTGTATAGAAAATACGCATAGTCCAACACAGAAAATGCATTCACGCGCGTTCATGCGGATCACGCGCATACAAGCGGAGAAACATGCAACCCGCGCGTGGGTGCGGGGCGAGACGCAAGGAATGGCACACCGAATGCCCCTATGCCGCGTGTGATTTTGGATAAAGTGAGAGCCGCCGTGCGTGAACCACATAACTACACTACGCGCGTGAGTGCGTAAAAAGCCCGCACGATGATGCAGATCGGCACTCCCGCAAGTACGCGCGTAGGTGCGTTGACATGCAGCGTGATGCGTGGCAGTGTGCGAAGCGCCTAAATTTGCATCACGTCGTAAAATACTCACAAGTATGTAACGGAGATGGAGAACAAGTTTATAAAAGTACTACAAATTCCAATAAAAGTTTGTACATCTTGCCAGACGCATTGTAGATTTATTGCCGAACACTAAGTACTGTTACAACCCCCTGCCAGTCATTCCTGAACTTAAATAAATTATAGGCCAATAATGTACACGAAATCGGCGTAAAGTGACAACTGTGCTGTCGCGTTTCGTGCGGTGTGTCAGTAGCCGGTGGCCTATAGAGGGAGGAGGAGAAAGGAGGGCAGCTTATCTATATAGCCTCTATGCGGATGTCTATGGGCGTCGGTAGTTATGAAAATGGCTCCGAATGCTCGTTTGTCGCTTTATGCTATATATAAAAAAATAAAAGCAATAGCTTGGCCACAGGAATTTTCTAAAGTTTTTTCTCACTTCGTACAACCTGTATCGCAGCTGATCGCCGACAATGCTCCGATTTATCTGTTTATAGTTGTGTCACCTGGAAATTATACTGGTTTCATTTAATGCCTCTCGCTTTTATCAACCTGTCAATGGCATGTCTTATTTTTTTATTTATTGTCTATTGTAACAAACTCGCTAACTTTCACATTTGAAAATTAGTGGATATAATTTGGCTTAGCTGTAAATTATTTTCCTCGTTAGAATGCATATAAAATAATAGGTTTGAGGTCAAAAGGGAACCGATCGGCTACCCTCCTGTAGATGGAAAAGATGCATCCCGATGGTAATAATTCCCGGAAGGATCTTGGGATCCTCACCTCCCCACTCTGACGACTGGAGAGGTCGCGCGCGAATGCTTCAGCGGCCCCGACGCGAACCTGACTGATTAGATGGAGACGGTCTTGGCCGGAGATCACACTTGTTACGAATTATTTTAATGACACGGTCAAAAAAGGTAGTGAGGAGTCGTGTGGACAAATAGATGTGACGTTTTTATTGTGCTTCCGTTTATTTTACGGCTTCGAAACACTAAAAACAAAACTTGGCGTTTGATTTTACTGCCCGTTGCCAATCGTTTGTTTTATGACGTCAATAAAATCCAGATAGAAACGCGTCAGTAATACAAATTGTTTATCGGTATACGACCTACAATAAATTACAATATCTGAAAACAATGGTTATTATCGTTACTGAGATATAAGTAAGAACAAGAACAATAATAACAATCTCCTGGGCTCTCCTTTTTGCGTCACACTCTACTTTGGTTGATGGACCTCCACCACTCACCGTCCCGCTGTGTACACACTCCATGTCGAGCATGAAGTTCCGTTAGATATCGTCGCAGGAACATCGCACACAACAGCCTGTCGGTGGAAGAGAACAGAGATGACCGGGCATTCCACAACCGATAGTCGTACAGTTCGAACCCTTGGGGCTATATTTCACCGGACACCATGGCGGCGCAACCAGTCGCCGCTACCAATAAAATGTATACAGCTCTATAGAGCGTTACTAACCTGGTGTCTGTTTGGTTGCGCCACGGACTAATGCACAGCATGTTACTGGTCTCGCCGCCAGTATATAAATTTCTGTCGTTAGATTTTAATTGTGAGCGTGGGACTCGAACCTATACTTCGTATATCATGATCTATTTTTGAACATGCTCACCACCAGACTAAAAGGCAGTCGGTCTACTTAATGCAGACATAAATCCGTAATAGCTTTGTAAATTTACAACAAGATACTTAATTTTGGAATTAGGTAACATTTAAAATTATCAAATAACCTCAAAGTAATGAGATAATACCTTACCATTAGACCAATGATAATATTATTTGAATTAATTATCAAATAATATTATCATCTCTATGAATACAATTATTTTTATTATTATTATACAGCTACAATTATTATTCTTGGAACTAAGTTAGCAAATGTCCGCCAAGTTCGCTCGACCGAATATTGTACGTGGGCGAGCCAACTTCGCGCGGCGAGTATTCCGACTTCATTAGTTAAGTTACGCCTTTGGCTCTGGAATACCGCTCAACGTACCAATAACAATTATGCTTCATCTTAATTATTATATATTTTTAGATTTATATCACGACTTGCTATGAGCCACGTTAACGACTATCCTTAGGGAATAAAAATATTTCATAATATGTTATTTCTCAAATTATAATCAAGGTAAGTAGGCATATTAAGTGTACCACATTTCATCTAAATTAGTTCAATAGTTTTTGTGTGAAATAATAATAAAGACATATCTACACACTTATCATATTTATTTTTTATGGTATAGGAGGGCCAACGAGCAGTCGGAGCCATTTACCTAAATACCTACGCCCATACACATCCTCATAGATACTATGCGGATGTCTCCTTTCTCCTCCCACCTCCATGGGCCACCGGCTATTTACAAACCGCACGAAACGCGACATCACAGCTGTCACTTTACTCCGGTCTCGTTTACGCGAGAGGTTCCTCCTCGGTCGTGCCGGCCCAATTCAGCAAGCAAGCATCCCGTGTGGCATACAAGAAAAAAAAGTTACGAAACCAATTTTTTTTCGCATTTATGTGCTGTAATTGTGCAACAGGGAAGGTAATAAAATTAGTCGTAATACACGTTTATCAACACAATCCTTCTTCAATTTACAATAACTTATGGTCACTTTCAGAAAAACAGCGCAGCGCACTCAGTTTTAAAAATTCACATTTTAACAGTAGGTACATCTATAGTAATAGTAATAGTAATAGTAATTAGTAATTAGTAAATAGTAATTTATAGTATAAAGCTGAGGAGTTTGTTGGTCTGGTCTGGTCCGATTTGAGAGATACTTTCAGTTTTAGTTAGTCTATTTAACTTTTTAAGGACTACTTTTAAACCGACTGCGGTAAAAAAACGGATTCACATAAACAAAGTTGCGGACGTCCGATAGTAGTCTAATAAAATGCAATAAACCGCTTGTAAATAATCATTGAATACCATTATTATAAATGTAATGCATGTAATTTACAAAAATACATTAATATAAATCATGCTTTTTATTTATTTTTAATTGTAACTGTATTGATGGCCAGAGTAAGATATATTGTCCTGATGAGACGAAAGTTTATAGATAAATAAAAGATATGAAGAGTTAAAATTTAACTTTGTATAAGTATTTTAATAACTCGTCTATTAATATATCATAGTCATTAATTAAGCCAAGATGAATGTAACTACGTTAGAATCTAATATGAAGTCTATGTAGTTTCATAAAATGTATGAGTACATACATTTGCTCGGAAAACAATCCTTAATGCAGTCTGACAAAAACTTAATTGAGGTGCGACTGATAAAAATATCGGAGAATTCATTTACAGAAGTTCATTGTAGAAAGTGAAGAACAAAGGATTGAGTTGCAAAACTAGAGAAGTTTCATTGTTTATTCAGCTGAACTACCGCTCTATTAAACTTGATTTATTTTAATATAATTTCTAAAACAAGTTGTAACTAAATTCATTTTAATTTAGAACATAATAGAATGGAATAGAAATTAAAAGCAAATTTGTGTTGTTTCGCACTTAATGTTATAATTATGGAAATGTTTAAATACTTAACATTACAAAATATTTTATTATGGATCCCTTTTAATGTCAGATCAAACGTTATGACGTTATTTAGATTAACTATCGCAATGCAAGTGGTAAGGGATAGTGCCAGCGTGATAGCGAAGGTACCTCTCGTATAAATGATACCTCCGCAAGCGGCATCGATGCTGCCGCGTTTGATGCAGTTCATGCGGTTCCGGCGTCCCATTGACGAGGAGGAAGGAGGGCAATATTCTGCATAACAATTATGCAGATATTTTTGGACCTTGGTAATCATCAAAAGGCTCCAAGTACTTGTTGGCTCATGTTAAAAAGTACCTTTCTGTTAAAAGTAATGAAAATTCCGTATGGCCCCTATTAAAAAAGTATTAACTGCCCCTGGACGTCGGTCATTATTAGACGGTCGGTTCTTACCTAATAGGCGCTCTCTTGCTATTGATTTACTCTTAGAACTTTTGCTTCAGTAGTCTAACAGCGCGTTCACGACCACATCAGTGCGAATTACGGCGCGGTGAGCGGATCGTCTGTCTCTCTCTCACTCGCGCGTCGAGTATCGAGTGAAAGAGAGACAGACGATCCGCTCACCGCGCCGGTCTCTCTCTCATTCGCGCGTCGAGTATCGAGTGAAAGAGAGACAGTCGATCCGCTCACCGCGCCGCAATTCGCAGCGCTGTGGGCGTGAACGCGCTGTAAGTGTCGTTATTTGTTTATTGTGTATTAGTTTCGTATTTTGTACATTATAGCAGTTGAGTACTGAATAAAGAATTTTCTATTCTATTCTATTCTAAGTGGGACGTGTTAGAATCATATTTTAGCATAATACTAGAGCAGTATTGATAAATCCACTTGAATGACTTAATAAACCTTTTGATATTTTTTTCTTAAAAGGTAACTTCGTACCAAACTACAACTCATAGTTTTTTTTATAAATAATCGCAAAATTTTAGAATTCAAACGTGTTTTGTGAAAATGGAAAAATTGGAGCGCCAGTTATTAATTAAACACTGTCTTCAGGTTAGCAAATGTGGTTTGCCCGGACAAAGCAATTCAGTTATATTTCTTATCATTAAACTGGGAATCATATTGCCCTTATTTCATCTGAGATATCCTATTAGTAAACTTAAGTATATTAATGTTGAGAACATTCAAGGGAATTTGTACCCGAATTTTCTGGCAAACTGCCCGAATAGGAAATATGCAATAGTAGATATAGGGATAACGGAAAAATAATATGAGAATTAAAAAAAAAATACACAATGTATTTTACTGACTGTCTGATATATACTGGTTATTACTGCCCTAAACTACTGTACAGACAGACATCTAATTTGATGTTTAGACAGATTTCATAACATAGACATTAGTTAAAAACAAATTTTATAAATTTCACTTCTATATGAATGAGAGTTGAAAAGTTAGTATGAAAAAATCGAAATTTACGCAGGTAAAATCACGAATAGCCTTTGATGTTGTTCGCAGCAAATATTATGAAACCTGAAATTTTCATAAACGTTAAAGTTTGTTGATAAAGTTATTTACAACTTACTTGTATAAAACTTTTTTCTTTTAAGCACCAACTAATTAATTATGTTTCTTAAAGTAAAAGTCTGATATAAGTTTACGGTAACCGCTCGCTTATACCAGCCCGATTGGTTTGAAAGCTGCGAAGATATTATATCAAGAGACCGTAATGAATTCACAATGCCACTCAGTCTCGCAATATTTCCAATATTTCATATTGGCGTTTTACTCTTGGTCAAAGTCACAGGGCTACTGTGCTAGAAGCATAAAAATACAATAAAAATAAGTTGAGTTTTCAAGAACTACTAAAACAAACAGCAAAAATAATGAGTTCAAAACAACTACAGTTTAGTCTTTATGATAAAATAAAGTGTCCTTTATCACTGTCACTAACAAAGAACAGGCCCGCTGTGTTATAAAGGCAGCGAGTAACATTTGATAAGCTGTGACGAAGGATACGCCAATCTTATGTCAAGCGCAAACTGTATTCATCAGGCCAAGGACATAAGCCAGTAGGACAGCTGGGTTATATTTTAGATTTGAGGAAGGTTTTTAAAGACTTTTTCTGCTTCCGGACCATCAATCAAAAGAGTATATTTTATAATAAAATACAATGGAATATTAATTTACAGATATAGTTCAGGTTCAGCGATAATGTAGATCGGCAGTTTCAAAAATTTATTAAAATTCTACATATCCCAAGAGCCCGCGAGCGCCAGACTTCGTCATTTTATAAAAGCTGAAAGTTTCTATGCGCATGTCTCCATCGCAGGTAAGAACTCTTAGCGAATATGAAGTTTGGGTCGTGGTTACTATCGGCTTCAAGCAGTTCTTGAGCGGTCGTTGAGAAGTCAACAGCAACATGGACTGCTTTTTATGGATATTCATTAACATACGAGAAAGCGTGAGCATCATAATTATAATAACTACGATCAATTTTCATAATTTTATGCAGATGTGTAGCGTACTTTCTTTCACAAAAAGTTAGGAATATTTTTTTTTAAATATATATCTGCCTTAAAAATATCATAAATAGTATGGATTAAAGGAACGTTATCTTAATACATAGAAAAAAACATTTCACATCTTAATGCCAGTTTCCTAACGGATAAGACAAAGAGAACAGAGTTCCACATGTTACGATCCTTATAGACTTGCTCAGCTTCCTCCACATTTACGATTCTCTTCATACATGCAGGACGGTTGCGGAGACTCTTGACGTCATCATCGTGCAGTACCCGACCAATCTGATCACGGCACGCCACTTTTACAGCTTTCAGTTTTTTTAATTTATAGCATAAGGGGGCAAACGAGCAATCGGTGCCTTTTGATGACCACCGACGCCCATGGATATTCGCATGATTGTTACGCAGATGCGTTGCCCTCCTATCATCCCCCCCCCCCAAATGGGCAGGTCATTTCAGCTACAATGTGGGTTGGCATCCATTTTTCTTTATGACGCGCACAACAATGCAATGTTGGCTAAAATTTTGAAAATGAACGATAGGCAAAAATAAAAATATGGCTGAAATAAATACACGCATAAACCGACATTTCAGCAAGTTCATTTTTCTAACCGGTTATGTTAAAAAATAATTTGAACGTTATTTGAGTTCACAAAAAACATTTGGAGTTTTGATTTGATATTTATTTAGGCGCACCAGTCGTTTACTTTAGTAAGCAATTCTCATTTTTCATATTCATGAGTTTTAATATTCTGTACCTATATGTTTGGGCAAAATTGTAACAGCAGTCAAATTTTTTGTGAATATTATATAAACGTATGCATATTAATACTCGTTTATGCTGCGTATCGAGATTTTCCTGCATAATTTCTGTAATATCTCAGACCAATTAAAAAATATATACTTTTTATTCGGTTTGAAGGAAATATTGGAATGATAAATAAATTACTGCTACTTAACGACTATTCTCAAATTTACCAAATATATATAGAAAATATATGTTCATAATGTTCGAGTTCTTTCGAAGCAGCTCGAAGATTTTTTTATAAAAAATAATTATATATTTACAAATACGTGGAAGATAGAAAATCATCCCATATCATCCTATAGGGACATTTTGCGGGATAAAAACTATTCTATGTGTTAATCCAAGTTCAGTTCGGTTTAGCAGTTTTTGCGTGAAGGAGTAATAAACAAACATACAACCTTTCGCAATTATAACATTAGTAGGATTCTTATTTTGACATATTATAGATGATAATTATATTAAAAAATTACACACACGGTGACAACGCGGTCGACCTCGTTGTCGATGGTGAGACGAGCTACTCCTTCCGGAAGGGGCCAATCCTTCTAGACTAGCACTTTACAGAGAAAAGTAGGAGAGAGGCCGTTGCCCAGCCGTGGAACACATGGGGCTGAAAGTAATAAATCATAATAACAATATTAATAGTTTTATATTAGAAAGTACATTTTCTTTATTTTTTAAACTTCAAAATACATTTTTTGTAATTAAAAAAAAAAGTACTAATTTACTAATATACCTATCATTTAACAATAACATTTTAGATTCTTATAGCTAGAGGTAGCTGTTACATCTATTCGAAGATAAACGATTTGAATACCTATATGATTTCAGATTGTACATATTAAACTGAAAAACAATAGAAAAAAAATGACAAATTGTACAAACCTAGCTTGGGAACCCTCGATGGGTCGGGTGTAATATAGGGACCTTATTGAAATAATATCGCGGAGAAACTTAATATCGTATATAACAAATTTGAATATGTAATATCGTTGGATGTCCTGGCTTATATCTTTTATAGAATAGGAAATGCTCCGATATGAAATAATATTAACCCGGCGTGCATGAGGTAAAATAAAAGGTACATAAACAATGTGGCGGGGTAAGAAATACCCAGAAATTGAAGTACCTTGATACATATTCTGTTAAGTATTTATATAATTTTATTGTGTAAGTATTGTTACGTGTGTAAGTGTGTACGTGTTAAGTGTTGTTATATTTATCTGTTAAGTACTTATTTATAAAATTATAGTGTGCAGAATACAGGTTTGCGTTAAGGCAATAAAACAAAGTGTTGAATTATGAAATTATTAATACTTACTAATTATTATTATTTAAATCACCAAATTAATTACAGGATCAACGTTTTAGAGCTTCATAAAAATTAAAAATTATGACTAAAAATATTTTTTACATACTAAATGAACTTATCATTAAATGGTTATGACATTCTTCACCAATAAAAAAAATATAGTGAAGTTAATACAGTCAAAATCAGTACATTATTTACATATACAGCTGTGCTCGCTCGTTTTTCGTAATTATAAATTTCGTATGTTACATACAAATCGTCTTTGCACACGTATTGCAGGAGTACTTGACTTTTCTATTCTTTAGTAGTAATTTTCATGTTCTGAAATAGATTCGTAAGATAAACCGGAATACGGCTCATTCAGCATGTCGTGAATCTATATTTCTTACTTTTCAATTTTCATTTTTTTCTTGAGAAAAATTTAAAATAAGATTATTAATTATGCGATTTTGTCTGACCGTCTTTACTCGTAAAGTTAGGTTGATTTTGTGAGTTCAGCTTAACTGCAGGAGCTTTTATATTTTGCATGATATTCTGGGTATGAAAATTGTATAAGAAACCAGTATATGAAGTAAACAAGAAAAATCATTATTATTCCAAATTTTAATTTATGTATAATTTTGTCAATCCCAAACTTTTTAGTACTTTTTTAATTGCACGTAATGATTAAAATATATAATATACCATTTATTTTTTTATTTAAAAATGATGACAGTCAAACTAGCACTACTAATTGAGGGTAGTTTGAATATTAAAAAAAAACACTTAAAACTTATACCTAAATCGTGCTATACATAATATATTGTGCTATCTGTAGTAGATCCCCTCGAAGATGCTTCTACCTTGCTGTGATGAGTGGGCTTGAGAACCTCTATGATCCCCAAGGCTATGCCGGACAGGGCTGCCCATACCGTACAGGGGGGACATTAGGGACATTAGGAGGAGAGGTCGAACTAAGAGCAGCTCAGCTGAGGAGTCTTCACCCATCCCTCTGAATCAGGAGGTGTCGTGGGAGAAGAGGTGTCTCGGCATATCGGTGCCGCGCACCCTATCTGCCGCGCCCGAACGTGGGTGCACCGTAAGGTGTGTTGGCACTGGAGCCGCAGAAGAAGAGGAGATGCGCTGTGTCGTTGCCCTGCTCCCTGTCTTCTGCGGCCGTTTAATGGTTGACCCCTTGGTGGCGATCTCGGAGTTGGTCCGTCTCCCTGCGGAGGGGGCTTTTATGTTTTCTGGCGCGCCTTGCTGTTGGAGGGGAGCTCCATGCTCCACGTGGAGGGGCTGCGGAAGCGGTCAGGCACCGGTGGGTTCCCGGATGAATGCGAAAGCGTGCCCGTGTTCCTGCCTTACGTGGGGGTTACGTTAGCCTGCAAGAGTCCGGCATACCTCAGCTGCCCCCCGGGCGGAAGGGTATCCATGACGATTACCTACGGAAAAAAGTTCACTGTAGAAGTGGCGGGTAGTTCACCACTACTACTACTATGGTTTATTGAAATTAAAAAGAACAATTCTGACATGTCTCAAAAAGCAAAGCTCTATTTACTATCAGTAATCTGAGCTCGCTGTAGAGATACATCGTGGATATCTTATTGTTATAAGGTATACGTCGTATCGACTCAGTAAGATTGATATCGCTCTATAACTTAGTATCTATAGCTTAGTATTTTAATGGATATTCTTAAGTGCCTAGAATGTAACATCGTATGGAACAACTTAAATAACAGTTATTTTTATTGGCGAGGAAAGATTATACGTAGTACCGGCAAAGCCTATGTGGACTACTTTACTTATGTAGAATGAGTAACAAATAAAACTTTATCTATTTTCATTAGATAGTTCGTCAGATTAAGAAAATGTAAAAGACTCAGATTGTTTTTTTGCCTCTTATCACTACATATAAAAAACAAGGTCGGAAAGTAGTTCTGACATCTGTGTCTAATGTCTATATGCTTAGTCCTTAATGCTTTAATTTTTAAAATTACGCAACATAATATTTTGATGGACTTTTTGTATAGACAACAGATTCAAGAGTAAGGTTTACAATACATACGATAACTCCAATACAATATATACAATTACTAAATTTTTGAAGACAAAAATACATGCAGGTGAAGCTGCGGGCGAGAGTTAGTATGGTATTAAATGTTAAAAATAACAGATTATTGAAAGCAGTACCATCTAAGTAATATATCACTGACCACCACTATGTAGTTTCCACTAAGAAATACTACCTATCTGATATAATCAAAGTCCATAGGAACCACCTAAAAAGTTATTTCATAAGCTGTAAAACGTACAAGTGTAACTTTGATAATCGTGTTATTTAAAGCAAAGTGAAATGCCACCAGGGTGGGAAACTATAAACTTTCACCACCGTAATTCATGACTTTTTAGAAATGATGTATAAGATCAAAAGAAAAAATAAGCAAAAGAATTGTGAATATTAAAAAGATTTTAGGAGGTCTAGTTTTGTGTTTTTAATTGAGTTGTAATTAATTTAATGACGCCCATGTATAGAGAGGTAATTGAGAGTTTTTGACTGTGTGCGCAGTTTATATTACCAGCACAATCTGATAAATCTAATGAATCTTACTATTTAAAGAATGTACCCCAATACTGTTTGAATGAAAACAATATCACGATATTAATCTAACCGTGATTATTATATAATATTATGCTCCGTTATGTTTCGCGACCTAGTAAAGTTGAAATGTAGGTTAGAATCAAGTGTGCTATTGATTACGCTGTTTTAATTAGTATAATTAATATACTGGGTGAAAATAAATTAATATTATTATGTTAATGTTAATTTTACTGCAATCTGACGGTTATCTATACATATAATAAATCTGTAGAAGGGTCAATTCTGTACATTGAAAATATTGAAAAAATAAATAGCAGGGGGTGTTACTGGATTGACACCAAACCCAAATATGCGATTAAAAAAATTTTTGTCTGTCTGTCTGTCTGTCTGTCTGTCTGTCTGTATGTTCAGGCATCACGTGAAAACTAACGGTTCGATTTCGATGAAACTTGGTATAATTATACCTTATTATCCTGGGCATAAAATGGGATACTTTTTATCCTGGAAAAATACGTAGAAAAAAATAAATCCTTTCTTCTATACCTTTAATAAATCTGTAGAAGGGTCAATTCTTTACATTGAAAATATTGAAAAAATAAATAGCAGGGGGTGTTACTGGATCGATACCAAACCCAAATATGCGATTAAAAAAATTTTTGTCTGTCCGTCTGTCTGTCTGTATGTTCAGGCATCACGCGAAAACTAACTGTTCTATTTCGATGAAACTTGGTATAATTATACCTTATCATCCTGTGCATAAAATGGGATACTTTTTATCCTGGAAAAATACGTAGAAAAAAAATGAATCCGTCCACGCGAAGACCGACATCCGCGCGGACGGAGTCGCGGGCGGAAGCTAGTAATTTATAAACATAAGCATTTTTTGTTCCATAGCTTAGGCATATAGATGATATTTAAATATTTTTTACTTTCTCATATTTTTTTTATATTTAGGGGTTCCTCTTGCACACTTTACCGCATTAAAATTTATGTCTACGACCTGTTCCTTGCCGTTTGTCAGTAGCCAAAGTTGTCAATTCCAGCGCCTGGAGTGGTAAAGAGGGCCGGGAACACTCCCTCTATAGATTGTTTGTTGAAACAAAGTTGATACAAACTGAATTTCCGTACATTTATATTCTTGTGTTTTATTTTTCAATAATTGAAACAATATCACAATATCAATATCACACATATCCCTCGGGACCCTGTCTTGAGACCCGAGACATATTATGAGATGACTTTTACTTACATACTTCATAATGTAATAGGTATCTTATCACTTTCGTTACTGCTTTTTATAGTAACAAATATGTATTAGAATACGCATGCTAAGTCGTATGCAAAAGTCTAAGACTTAGCATGCGTGCTTCATATGCGAGTCTATTCTTGGGTCAACCGATATAGTCCAAAAATATCATTTTTAGTAAAACTATATTTGAAACGGAATAATTTAAATAAATACACGAATGGATTAAAAAGAAGTCGCAATAATAAATATTATTAAAGCGTATTATATTCGATTGCTCAATTGCTCCCTGTATTATGATACTTTTCTAATATCTATACCTATACATATAATAAAACAGTAAAACCCGTGTATATTGAGTATCTTTATGAAAAGCTATTCGGGGGAGATGTTAAAATAACATTAGAACACTTTTCAATGTTTTTAAAATATTTTGTCTGTTTGTCTGTTTGTCCGTTTGTTTGTCCAGGCTAGTCTCTGTAACTATTGCACGGATTCGAATTAAACTTTTTGTGGTATATACGAGGGGGACTCTAAAAGTTTTTAGAACTGGCCATTTGCAAACAATATAATAAAAAAGTAAGTTAGAATTTTGAAAATGGAACTCTTTGTTATATCATTGAATATGGATTTTAATCTTTTGTGATTTGTTTTACGTTTTGGCGGCAAATTGAAAATTGGCTAAGTCACGTCAGCGTGAATTTAACGCGAGAAAATTTTTGTGAAATGATTTTTTGTCATTGTCGATGTCATTTAAGTCAACAAGAAAGTTATGACAGACTTCGATTGGCCTTTCACGATGAAGCCCCATCTCGTGCCACTGTTTACAACTGGTTTAATGAGTTTAAACGTGGTCGCACTAAACTCACCGATGATCTGCGTGTAGGACGGCCTTCTACGGTGACGACTGAAGATAACATCAGTGTTGTGCGGCGTATGATAGAGACTGATAAAAGAGTGACCTATCAGCAGATTCGGGCAAGTTTAGGGATCGGTATAAGTCAAGTCAACTAAATCCTCCATGAATATTTAGCTGTCAAGAAGCTTTGTGCTCGGTGGATACCTCATAATTTGACCGAAGCCCTAAAACTCCGCCATGTTTAATAGTGCCGTGAAATGGTTTAAAGTTTTGACGGAGGTAGCACATACTAAGCCTGGTCAACATCTAGAATACATTTTACTTACGGTAAAGTCGCTCATTCAAGGAAATTCAGTAGTACCCGACTGATTTGAAAATTTTAAAAGCAAAAAACAAAGTTTCTTATTATAATAGAACAACGGTTCGCGCATGAAGTCACGGGCATCAGCTATGGTTAAATATAAAAGCTCGTAAAACCAGGTCAGATAGCATAATAAAATGACAAAATAAATGAAACCTTTCTGTATATCTTAAATGACACATTTTTACCCACTCGCTTTAGTGAAATTGCGCCCGTGTATGTTTACGTCAACATTTATGACACGTGATCACTGACACATTCTAATGGCGGCTTTTTGTTGTAAATGAAACTCGGTAAAGATCCGTGCGGGATTTTATATCAACACGTGTTTTCTTTTATTACAGTATATACATGATGTAATAAAATATTAAAATTAAGTTTGTTATGAGGTAGTGCCTCGCTGCATGCGAATTAGGCCGGCGGACCTCTCGCTCACACGAAGCTGGCGTGAAGCGACAGCTGTGCTGTCGCGTTTCGTGCGGTATGTAAGTAGCTGGTGGCCCAGGGAGGGAGAAGAAGGAAGGAGGCAACGCAACCGTTTAGCCTCTATGCAGCGTCTATGAGCGTCGGTAGTCATGAAAACCGTCATCAATTGCTCATAAAACAATTCCCTGCGCAAACAAAAAAAAGAGAAAAATATTTCTACGTGATTTTTACAAGAGTCCTGAGTTTGTCCTGAGAAGAACCGGCGAAACTCAGCGGGCCTCATGATGTGATGAGATGTAAAAGTAAAAAATATAAAAATACAAATACATTTGCATATTATAAATGATAATATAATACAATACAATTTATGAATTTACAATAATTATAGTACAGAAACAGCCTGGGAGAGGGGTACTAGTCCCAAAATGTGGTATCTGTCATAAAATCTGTAACCTTATAGTATGCCTTACCATACAAACGCTCTTTAACAACTTTTTAAATTTATTAATCGAAAGTTTTTGGACGCTCTCTGGGATACTATTGTGGAGGCGTATGCATTGCCCCCGAAAGGAATTCTTTACTTTACTAAGTCTATGAAATGGTATGTCTAATTTATGCCTGTTTCTCGTATTCCAGTAATGATTATCATTTGTCGTTCTGAATTCACTAATGTTCTTTCTTACATACAAGACATTATCCAAAATGTATTGAGAGTAAACAGGTAGTCAGTAAAATTAATAACAAGCCTTATAATGATAAGTTGCTCTAGGATATATTATTCAATAAACGTAATATACTGAGTGCACATTACAGTGTCCGCTAGTGGAACAATGTCGCTGATAGAATATTGTGTGGCTTGCGTTCAGTAATGAAACCACGTTTTATGTGATTGCGCCATTTGCATTTGGCTTGCAATTCAAATG
>LUGF01030810.1:25394-35848 GCA_001625245.1 Calycopis cecrops
TTGAAAAATACTATATTTCGGCGAAGAAATATTGGCAACCCTAGTTGCAGGCATGGGAAAAAATATCAAGCTTGACCATTATTTTCCACTGCTGCTATTCCTGTCTCCAGGACAGACAGCACCAGTCACTATGACCCTTTTATAAAATTTTCGCAGGGAGCCTGAAGAAGAAGCTTTCTGTCTTAGGAATTGCAACGAATTCAATCAGAAGAACATTGGGATATGAAACTATTAAAGAATGAAAGATAGAAAGAAAATATTTATTTGATCACAACACAAAAAAAGATAACTACAACATTGATAGACCAATAGAAAATAATAGCATATTATGTATTATATATTACTAGCTGTGCCCCGCGGTTTCACACGCGTTAATTTGTAAGAAATCCATATAAACTTCAACACCCTATTTCACCTCTTTAAGCGTTGAATTTCTAAAAATCCTTTCTTAGCGGATGCCTACGTCGTAACATCTACCTGGATGCCAAATTTGAGCTTGATCCGTCCAGTGGTTTGGGTTGTGCGTTGATAGTAGTATAGTAGTAGTATATATACAATGTGTTAATTTTACACTGGATCAAAAAAAATGTACAGATACTAGATAACAAATTATCGATAAAAAGTCAATATGGGGTCTATCTCTTTTAGTTTATAAAGTAATTATCATCAAAGAAAGCCATTAGTTTGTTTATTTGCGCTTTTGTGCCGCACCTACCCATATTTAGATACTAGAGGCGAACAATAGCTGGTGAAAATAGAAAGAGATAGATGAATAGAAGCGTAAACGAGTAAGTGAGAGAGTGGATTATCGTTAAAATGATATTTTATTTTTTTTTATTTTTTTGAATGGCACAAAAGCGCAAATAAACAAACGAATGGCTTTCTTTGCTGATAATTATTTTATAAACTAAAAGAGAAGTTTTGTTTTATAAAACTTGTAGAGTAAATAGTGTAGTTTAATAAACCATACTAAAAAAGTAACTTCAATGTGCTAGTTTTGAAGTTATGGGGCAAAAATTTAAATTAAATGTATTTTTTTAACAAAAAAATATCTTCTTGTTTTTTTTAAACTAATTTTGTGCTTGAAACCATAGGTGTTGTTTATTTTTTTTAGCAAGTTAAATGTTTCAGCTTTCAAATAAGACTATTTTGAAAAACATACACCGTTTACTTCACGAGAAAAAAAAATAAAACCGAAAGATGAGAATTTTACTAAAAAAAAAATTAAGATGCCTCTCTTTTCGAAATAGATGACATAAAAAAAAATCTTTCTACTTTTTATCGATAATTTGCTATCTAGTATCCGTACATTTTTTTTGATCCAGTGTAAAATTAACACATTGTATATATATACACCAATATTATAATATGTATAGATTGAATAGATAATGCATTTTAAAGAAGCATATTTTACATCATCATCATCAGCCTATTGCAGTCCACTGTTGGACATAGGCTTCTCCCATAGCACGCCATAACGCCACATAGATCAAATAACGCCGGCTGCACGCACGAAAGTGTCACGTGCCGTGTGCGAGCGAGATCGCGGAACCGGCGATAGAGGCATCAGCGTATGGCATATCACTATCTCCCTCCCACTCCATCGGTGTTTCCGATGAACGCATGAGCTGTTTTCTTATCAAATAATTTCTGCCGTAAGCCGAGAGGCGGCCATTTTTTTTTGCGAATTGCATAACGGTAAACACACTTTCAGTAGAAAACCGTACCGTCGGGAAAGTAAAATGGTTTTTTTATTAAAATGAATTATATTCGATGTAAAAAAATTTATTAATATTGGCGTTTTCGAGAGTTGTGCTAAATTTGTAAAGCGTAAAATATTCTCTGATTTTTTTTTAATCTAAAAGAGATATCAATGGGGTATTTTAAAAGTTTTCAAAAACCACTCCAGAATGTTTAAGTGATCAAGGAACGTATACAATGTTTTGTTTTTAATTCTGATAAGTATTTATCTCAAATTTTCAAATTCAAGATTCATAATTTATAAAGCCCGCGAAAACGCTTCGCTAAGTAAAATGGCGTCTCGTGGCATATTAGCTTTGTAGCGTTCCGAAAATGACTGCCAGTACTATTTAGAACTTTTTTGTTGTTGTTGTCAGTTGACAAATCCATAAGTTGATCTAGAAATTTGACAAGTGACTAGTACTATGAATGAATCAATGAAATATACATTATTGAGCATATTACAGAATACAGAAAAAAATAGATTACAGTTTAAAGTAATTAACTAGTACTATCAGTAAATTTCGGAATGCAGCCTCATATGATTTGTTGGCGCATGCACGTGTTACGTCATCGTCAATTTCACATCGTTTCGAGTCACGTGACTCACGAATAAAAATACGTTAAAAAAATTGATTTTAAAATAAAATATTGATTATTTACAAATTATTTCACTACTTAGTAACTTAAAAAATTACTTACTTATTTACTCCGCTGGCTCAGTGACCCGAAGTGAGTCTTGGCCTCCGACTTAAAAAATTATATTAATTAAATATCAAATTCCATAAGCTTTTAGTTTTAATACTGAAAAATAGCCTATTTTGATATTTTATGGGATAAGTACTTAAAAAGAATATACAGAATCCCAAGGTTCGAAGGATATACGTCAATGGATATATATCCAATGACTTTTTGTGATATATATATCAACAAGCTGGTGCCTGCGACTTCGTTCGCGTAGCGTAGTAATATTATAATCAAAGTGATTTGTTATTAATTGCAGTGTGCCAAAATTCCGTTTTCCCGTAGGAGTTGTCGATTTTACCGCAGTAAAAAGTGTTTTTGATGTTGACCAGGCTTAGTATATATACACCACAAAAAGTTTCATTCGAATCCGTTTAGCAGTTTCGGAGATTAGCCCGGTCAAACAGACAATCGGAAAAACAAAAAAAATTAAAAACATAAGTATTCTAACACTATTTTAACATGGCCCCCAATTACTTTTTCGAAAATATTATATTCAATGTTTTTGAATTTGAACACACGAATTTTACTGTTTTATTTGTATGTTAATTTTGCCTGATCTAAAAGAACATGTTATGTTTTGGTTTCTATTGTCTGATTTTAAGTAGGTGTAAACCTATGTAAATAAACCATTAAAACATTTTAGTTTTTTTAATTATTTAATTTTTTTTAATCATAAGATATCGACTTTCATACAAAATATTATTTCGGATATAGTATATCATAAACATCCGATATTTTGATATAATAAATGTCCAATATTTTCGTTACCTACCCTGCAGAATCCACATATCAATCAGGGCTTCTGAAAATGGTGTCCACGCCCACCCTGTGGATTCGTAGCGTATTTGTCAGGGGTCCGCAGAACTCAGTTAAACCTTACCATTCTTGTGCATATAAAGAGGTTTTTAGTATCTCTAATACATATTATAGATATGATATACTTATATAATTATAGATGAACTCGACGTATACCTGCCTGATTGGCGTGATGCAGCTCTGAACAGAGAAAAATGGGGGGAGTTCTTTGCCCAACAATGGGACACATGGGCTTGATATAATATAATAATAATACATATTTTTTTTAATTTTTCTTTTCCTAAAATAATCATTGACAGGGGTCCGCGGAGCTTTGAAACTCTGGAATGGGGTCCGTGACTGAAAGTTTAAGAAACCCTGCTCTAGTGACAGTATCTAGATTAGGCAACGCTTGGGTGACCTTCGTTACTCGAGTCGTTGTACCGAAGCGTTGGGCAACGCAGACGATCGAGTACGCCCTTCGAATGAAAATGTCCAAGCCGAATTTCGGCTTTCGGCTACGACCTATGGACAATATGGACGAGTCATCTGCGCATGACATATTATAGTACACAAGTGCGCTCTCTACACTATCATATTCCGATGGGACGGCAGTCCGACACGACCGGAGAGAAATCAGGCGCAGGACCGACGGCTTATGGTCACCGCACACTTATCAACTCGGAAAGGGATCGGCACAGTCGCTTTTCGAGGCGAGGCGATTACGTTACGGTTCCCATTAGTGTGCGTAGTATGTAGTTTCATACAGAGACTACCGAACGGTTCGAGGCGATACGGTTACGTTCCCTTTCCGAGTTGATAAGTGTGCGGTGATCTCCGTGCTCTCCGAGGCACGGGGGTATAACACCGCCAACATTCTTCCTATAAAAAAGACGCCCCACAAACCAAACTCTTCTATATTGCTTGGCTATCGCTCGTACTCGGAACGAGATTGCATTTTTTTATGGTCATGACTACCCAAGTACCCACACCCATAGACATCCGCATAGAGGCTATACAGATGCACTGCCCTCCTTTCTCCTACCACCTCCACGGGCCGCCGGCTACTTACGCACCGCACGAAAGGCGACAGCACAGCTGTTACTTTACACCGGTGTCGTGTAAGCGAGAGGTACCTCCCCGGTCGTGCCGGCGCAATTCGGCTACATGCATGCATGCAGTGTGGCTCTACCTCTTACTAATTACATACATGCATGCGCATGTATGTAATTATGCATGCTTTTTCGTGCGTGCAGCCGGCGTTCGATCATCGCAAAATGTTCGATCTTCGGACAATATACCCCTTTGATGACCGTGAATGTAACATTCATATTGCACATAAAACAGTTTTGAACGCCAGTTAAATTTTAACTGGAGTTATAAACGGCGAGAACCAGGAAGTTGTGATATGTTAGTTACGTTTAACCGGGTATTTTAAGGTTAGCAGCTGACGTCATCGGCGTTTGGTCGATGGTTACAGGCTATGTTGGATTTGCCGACAATGGAGGTGGGGTTTTTTTTGGAGACAATCAACTTCTATATATGTTTGTTTTTCATTGTGGCATTTCATTCTCGTTGGATCAGCACGAGCTGGAAAATATACTTAACGCCAGCTTGAAATGTTACATTTCGCCTAGTATGGGATTAGCCAGAGGATCTCACCTAAGACCGGTGGTAGTGGGTAAAGCTTCCCCGCGCAAAAAAATCCCATTGGCTTTTGGTTTGGGTTCTTGTAAATAAAAAGAAAGTGAATAAAGAAGTAAAATGAAAATGATTTATTTAGTTACATACAGGCAGTAATAATACGTCGAACATAAACTAGGAATAAGGAAATACAATGAAATAAGTAGAATTAAATTTAAATAAGTAGTAGTAAATAATATTTACGCATAAATAAAAATAAGAAACGAAACAGGGTCAAAGTTATTAAACGCTTCTTGATAAACATAATGACCCTCTGGACTTTGTATCTCCCAATCTTGCACCGGTATAAGGTCAAAAAAAAATTCGGATGAGTAACAAGATCATTGGCCGTTCGTGAAAATAATTTAAAAAGTACAAGTTCGAATTCCGAACGCGATTAGGGTTGCCATTTGCCAGCTTTTCCTCTTGCAAATAAAGTGCATCGGCTAAAAATGGTAAGAAAATAAAATACCTACATGACGTCCTAGCAAAGTGCTCTTTGTTTTATACTTAACTAGCTGTGCCCCGCGGTGTCACTCGCATTTAATTTGAACAAAATCACTGATATTCCATACAAACTTCACCCCCCTATTTCACCGCCTTAGGAGTTGAATTTCTAAAAACCCTTTCTTAGGGCTTACTTAGATGCTGTAGTTTCGGCTGTACGTTGTCTGTCAGTCACTCAGTAACGAAGAGTTTTATAATATACAAGTTGATACAAGCGAGAGGCATTAAATGAAACCACATATTTAGTGTATTATTTCCAGGCTACACAACAAAAATCAGATCAATCGGAGCAATAGTTTAGCCACAGGAATTTTTTAAGTTATGTCGTACTTCGTACACGCTGTATCGCAGCTGATCGCCGACTGTGACGGGCCGGGGTCATTCACCCCGTACGAGGTTGCCGTTCGCAGTACGAGCCGGTACAAAGTATGTTTATGTTTTTTCGCTGTTTAGCTTGTTTGATGAAAGTATTTTCGTATACTCGTTTTAAACTTATTTTTAATCGTTTCAGATTAACTGTAGGCACTTATAGTATTATTGGTTTAATTTAATGCCTTTCGCTTTTATCAACCTTGTATATGTTTAGATGAAAATATATTTTTAATAGATGAAGACAAAGTAAATTGAACTTTATTTTACTATTCACAAGTTTTATCAAATTACTATCACTACGGTCATCACTGCAACCTATATGTTTATTTTTCAATAAGTAAATCATAGGGTTTTGGTGGAATATTAATGCCTACACAATTTATAATTCTACAAAAAGTTGTTTTTGCAAAATAAAGTACTTTCGCGTAAATTTAATGTTCTCATAAAGTAATGTTATCGTACAGGTAATAATAAATAAGTAATATTCGACGACCAGGCTGGCGCAGTGGTACAGGGCTCGGCTGAGTGGAGCATGTTGCGCCAGGGGTCGCGGGTTCGAAACCCGCCTCGGTCATGTATGTTTCTCTATGTATTATTTATATTTCTATAATAAAAATCTTAAATATATAAAATTTCTTAAATTTATAAAGAATATTAAATATATTTCCGTTGTCTAGTACCTGTAACACAAGTCCTTACGGTACTTAGCACGGGGCTAGGCAAACATGGTGTGTAAAGTCCACAAATATTATATTATTATATTATTGCAATATCGATAACATAGCAAATAGCAATGTTATCGATAACATTGCAATATTACCGGCACCGCCCGCACAGGTTCAGTCGATATCGGTAAACTGTTTCTCTATGTAAGCACCCTTACATCGGCTGGAAATAACGTACAACACTAGATTATAAAGTGCAGGTGGCAACCTTAAACGTGATTCACCTGGCAAACTTTCGCGGTAAAAAATGGCGGTGGTTTGGCGCGCCGTGACTCGGACCACGATTCAAATTGGTGTTTAATTAAATCTAGACGTTGAGCGTGAGCTATTTAAATCTATGGTCCGTTCGCGTTAGGTATGCAGTGACATTGTCGACTATTGCTTAGGGGGTCTTTAATAGCATACAGTGAAGAATTAGTAAGTAGTACCGTGTTGCGGCGTGGGAGTTTCCGGTGGTCCACGGAGTAAGAAAAAAAGGAGAGCAACGCGTCTGTATAATCTCAGCGCCAGTGGCCCTCAAAAGGGCTCCAACTGCTCGTTTGGCCCCAGAAAATATACTGGCAATCGGAATAATTTGATGACTTCCGATGCACATTAATATCCTCAGTTAGTGGATAGCAGTGGCTTGACCTTCTTTAAATCCATCTCCTTCGAAGGGCCACCGGCTACTCACGCTGTAGCATAAACGTCACTGCTACCTGTCATTTGAACTACCTCGGTCGTGCTGGCCCAATTCGGCTGCAATACCTCTAATATTCACTAGCTGCGCCCCGCGGTTTCACCTGCGTAAATTTCGAGTCCTCTTGAAAATTGAAAAACATCCCATTGCATCCCATAGATTAATCCAATTTACTCTCTATCCCCCTTATTAATAAACACAGAATAGCTTTATTCAAACATTAACCTAGTAATAAACTGACATCTGTCAAATTCCATATTAAAAAACACTTAAAAAGTATGGAATTTGACAGATGTCAGTTTATTACTAGGTTATTGCTTGGATAAAGTTGTCCTATGTTAATAATAAGGAGGTAAGTGTGTACTGTGTACCAAATTTCATGAAAATCGGTTCCGCAGGAAGGAGTAACAAACAAACATACAAACTATCGCATTTATAATATAGGATTTTCCACCTGTGTTATGTGGGTCGGCACCTTGACCACAGGTTACGCAACGGATTAGAAATAGACACGGCAAATAAATAAGGCTTCGTAATTCCTTATACGAAGTTGCCTTTAATTACACAGTATTATATCTATCTGTTTTCAATCTTTTCTTTATAATTACAAATATAATACTAGCCTCGGATTTGCAACGGTATTTTTTTTTATTTAATCTAAGAATGGTACACACGTACAGTCGTACACCCTTTTCAATAATTTCCGCAAAGTACCCGATATATGTATAGGGATTATTTGTTTTTTTTTTCACGTTCATAAGTTTCACACATCCGTAAATTCTCTGGAACCTATCTTCATCAGGAATAATGTAGAAGTAAAAGAGTTTATCAAGTCGTTCTAGCAATTTTGGAGCCTGTTTTACACAAACATAGAACTTAAAATGCTATCCAAAGTGCGACTGAGCTGTGCTAACGTAGCGTGTTTGCTGACGCAACCTCATAATATCTTTCCTTGTTCAACGTCGCTAAAAATATATTTATATTTTCCGTTGTTTACGGAACCTTAGGTATGCTAGTCCGATTAGGATTTTAATTGTTTTTAGGGTTCCGTATCTCAAAGAGAAAAAACGGAACCCTTATAGGATCGCTTTGTTGTCCGTCTGTCTGTACGTCTGTCAAGACCTTTTTCTCTAAAACGCGTGAGGGAATTATTTTTTGCCATATACAGAGGTCAGTTACGTCTTGATGCCTTGAAAAAATCACACTTCTAAGTTAACGCAATAAAAAGTTATAGCCATTTATGCACAATTTTTGTATGAAAACGCACTTTTTCGAAAACCACTGGAAAAATCATTACCAACTTATGCATGTAGTTCGTTTCATACTAAATGTATGCAAGCACCCGCATATATAAGTTTGTCAACTTGTCGCAGAGAAGTGTAATTTTTCTCAACGTCTGTAATTACTTTTGCTCATACCTCCCGTTCCTACGGAACCCTCGGTGTGCGAGTCCGACTCGCACTTGGCCTGGTTTTTTTTTATCATTGTCGATCCATATCTATACATTTGTATATCTACGGTAAAACTGTTTCGCGACTATATTATTGCGACGGTAGCTGTCTGTATGGTTGCTAAATGTACGTTGCTTAAACTACGTTGCGGTCATTCGAAAGGTTTACATGCAAATTGCTAGATTTTATCAAAATCGTGTTAGCCGTATTAAAAGTTTTAATTGGGATTTGTGTTGTCATTGCTGGTTACATCCAGACTTAAGTGACGGCAAGTTAAGTCACGTTTTGTAAGTCTGGAGTCGGATGTTTGTGGGTGGAAGTCAATGACTGCTTGCTCGTGAGTCGTGCCCATTACGTAATGTGAAACAATGACGGAAATACACGAAGGTGGCCGATGTCGTTCGACTGGACTGAAATAGCGTTGTATAAACAAACTCCTGGCACTAGGAACTCTACTTACGTTATGTTTTCCTGGTACTTGAACACAATCCTAATAATATTATATATGCGAAAGTTTGTTTGTTTGTTCACGCAAAAATTGCTGAACCGACTTTCATGAAATTTACACACATAGAGGGTAACTTGGATTAACATAGCATAGTTTTTATACCGAAAAAAAATTCCTATAGGATCGAAATTTATTTGGGTGAAACCGCGGGGCTGTGCTATACTTTATAAGTAGAGTATTGCCGTTGTTACATTGCTGCTGGATTTGACAGGCACGATAAATGATGAACCACCGCAGCATAGCCTGTAGCTTCTCGGTATTATGAAAGCGCGAGGTGCTACCGTGAAGGTAGCTATTTTGTCGCGGTTTGTACGGCTTGTAGCCCCGGACCGCCCGATGTGGCTTGAAAGACTGCGTTGCACGAAGAGAGAAAGACGCGTGAGAAGCCTTGTAAAATAAAAATAATTGCACGATATGATCACTGCATATGTTATGTTTTCCTGGTACTTCAAACGACTTAGGTGTCGATTGGACAATTTAAACTTGCCAATTTTTGCCGAATCGACTCCTTTCAAATTTATTGAATTTACTAGGCGGCGATTCGGCAATATTTTATTTGAGTGTTCACACAGTGAAAAGTACAGTCATGTTCACGGAACATAGATTATTATAATTAATAGGTATTTTGTATTATTTTTATCAAGTATTCTGACCGAAGTAATAGGAACGCATAATTTACAAGAAAGTGTACCTAAGATGCATAGTGTGATAACGTGCTACTCCTACTGATCTCTGCGCTCCTGGTACCTCAGGGTACATGTTTACCGCTTATTAGGTATTTTTATATTATGTGCATGTTCTTCGTCCTCTCTCCCCTCCTGGATATTATTTTAATATAAATAATATCAAGTTATTGTGACCAAAGTAATAGGAACGCAATAATTTACGATAAACGATATACCTACGATGCAAAGTATGATAACTTGCTACTCCTACTGATCTCTGCGCTCCTGGTACCTCTGGGTAAGTTTACCGCCGCAAAATCGAATTGAAGTTGGCACATTGTAAATTTAGTAAATGATGCCACACTATTTGTAATAAATCATCAAACCTCTTCGTTGAATCTGTTCTCCTGGAGAACAAGAGGGGTGGATCCAAAAGTTCGTGGCCTAACCTACATGGAGCTATGGCATCTTTTTAAATCTACCGTCATTTGTTAGTATCATATTGATTTACTATGCGCAGTTTCATTCCGATACTGCACAATATAAATTTTCTGTGATTATTTGTTTGAAGCAATCTGACGC
>LUGF01030810.1:36641-54130 GCA_001625245.1 Calycopis cecrops
GTCTGTTACTTTTGCTCATACTTCCCGTTCCTACGGAACCCTCGGTGTGCGAGTCCGATTCGCACTTGGCCTGTTTTTTTTATCATTGTCGATCCATATCTATACATTTGTATATCTACGGTAAAACTGTTTCGCGACTATATTATTGCGACGGTAGCTGTCTGTATGGTTGCTAAATGTACGTTGCTTAAACTACGTTGCGGTCATTCGAAAGGTTTACATGCAAATTGCTAGATTTTATCAAAATCGTGTTAGCCGTATTAAAAGTTTTAATTGGGATTTGTGTTGTCATTGCTGGTTACATCCAGACTTAAGTGACGGCAAGTTAAGTCACGTTTTGTAAGTCTGGAGACGGATGTTTGTGGGTGGAAGTCAATGACTGCTTGCTCGTGAGTCGTGCCCATTACGTAATGTGAAACAATGACGGAAATACACGAAGGTGGCCGATGTCGTTCGAAGGACTGAAATAGCGTTGTATAAACAAACTCCTGGGACTAGGAACTCTACTTACGTTATGTTTTCCTGGTACTTTGAACGCAATTCTATTAATATTATATATGCGAAAGTTTATAAGTTTGTTTGTTCACGCAAAAACTGCTAAACCGATTTTCATGAAATTTACTCACATAGAGGGTAACTTGGATTAACACATAGGATAGTTTTTATACCGAAAAAAAATTCCTATAGGATCGAAATTTACTTGAGTGAAACCGCGGGGCTGAGCTATACTTTATAAGTAGAGTATTGCCGTTGTTACATTGCTGCTGGATTTGACAGGCACGACAAAAGATGAACCGCGGTAGCATAGCCTGTCGCTTCTCGGTATTATGAAAGCGCGAGGTGCTACCGTGAAGGTAGCTATTTTGTCGCGGTTTGTACGGCTTGTAGCTCGGACCGCCCGATGTGGCTTGAAAGTGCGATGCGTTACACGAAGATGAACAAACTAATGGCACGACATGATCACTGCATATGTTATGTTTTCCTGGTACTTCAAACACGTAATTCTCGAGGAGTATTATGTAGATGCCATTTCTGCATTGCAGCTTAATTTTACAGGCGCGATTAGTACCTCAAACAGGCTAAAGAGGGTCTAGTGTCTTTGTTTCATTGCAGAAAAAAATGACAAGCACGACCGGGGTGTGCCTCACGCTCACGTGTTACTGACATGAAGTGATGGCTACTCAGACGCGCGGCTGCTTTGTTTTTTTTTTTTATTACGGTAAAAAATTATAGGAGGGCAAACTAGCAGTTGTAGCCATTTTCATGACTACCGACGCCCATATACATCAGATGCGCTGCCCCCCTTTCTCCTCCCACCTCCGTGGACCACCGGCTACTTACGCACCGCACTAAACGCGACAGCACAGCTGTCACTTCACGCCGGTCTCGTGTAAGCGAGAGGTACCTCCCCGGTCGTGCCGGCCCAATTCGGCTGCATGCAAGCATGCAGTGTTGCACTACCTCTTACAAAACTACCACCAGTCTACCACACGAAACGCGAAAGCATAACGGAATTGTATACCGTTAAAAATATAGAGTTTTTATAATATAGGGGCTAAAAGATAACTGATCTCCGACGCTCAACGCAGACGTGAAATCTTTGTTTGTGCGGAGATTTATGGGCGTCGTAACAGAAGATCGCAAAACTCATTTGTATTTATTATGAATGATATAAAAAGCTTGAGATTGAAAAACAATTAGAATGACTTGGCTGTTTAGAATTTATATAGGTAATTTTACATAAAAGGCTGTGTTTTTTTTGATAAGGTGTGGCTGAAGATCACACGGATGTCATCTGAGTCACTCTGAGATCATTATTACGTAAGTGTGTTCAACGGCTGCCATGGTTATGGAGATTTTTTGCTGTTTGGTTTTTTGTTAATTGTTACTTGCTCCTCGGATCTACAGCGACAACCGCTATGGGCTATGGCCTATGGCCCTTTGATATACTCCCCTATGAAAGTTTACGCAGTACCATAGATACTTAAATCCAAATTATCATTTAAAATCAACCTCATGTATTATCTAATGTGTTTCTAAGGAGTACAAAAATGTACAAAATATCTCTTAAAACACGATCGCCATATCTTTTAAAAGACGTTTTATAAGATTTTCGATTAAAGTTTTTGTTTCGTCTGATTCGATTTTTTTTCATAATTTTCTTCCTTCGTTTTTAAAGTTAGTGCGGACCCTTTTTTAACACTTTAGAGGCAAATATCTCACAAGGTATTGGCAAAATAAAAAAGGAGTGCCACACTGATTGATTTTATTTTTCGAAATCTTCGTTAAAAAAAAACGCTTTTTGAAAAAACGAGAGGCAAAGAGAGGGAAAGATAGAGAGAGAGAGAGAGAGACAAAGACAGAGATGTTGTTGGGTAGAATGCCTGTCACACCCGGACGGATAAACCTGAGGAAATTAAATGCAAAGGTTTTCATTCGAATACGATATGAAAATCACATTTTAAATGTCAACAATTACATCTACCACATCTGTACTAAGAAGAGGAACTGTATCTGTACTGTAACCGGCAAAACAAACTCGGCGGGCCTAGATGAATAATAATGATATTTTAGCCATTTAGCTACGGTATTCTAAGAGGCTAGACATTCTAGACTTTCTCACGCCCTATTGCCCATTCAGACACCGTCTAGGTATAAATAATGGATGGCATCTGATACGTATTATGGTCGTTCGTGAGAACGTGAACTTACATTAGAAGAGTTGTTGCAGCGTTACAGCCTTCTCGGACGGACGACCTGGAGAAGGCCTGACCTTTTTTTTTTATAGCATAGGAGGCAAACGAGCAGTTAGGTCACCTTGTAAAGTGAACTCCAACGCCCACAGACATCCGTAACACCAGAGGTCTAACAGATGCGTTGCCGACCTTTGAGGAAAGAATAAGCTCTTTTCTTGAAGATCCCTAGGTCGTATCGGTCCGGAAATACCAAGGGGGGCCAACCTAAACCGTATAAAATGGTTTTAAATTATAACCTAGCTATTTCGCACCCGGTTCCCCGCGTGTAAGACAAACCGCAAGACAAACAATTGACGTTTTTCTGAATAGAAATAACTCAAAGTCAATATGGTTTCCAAATTTGATCCATATCCATTGTGAAGTTTTTACGCCAGTGAATAACAAACACACAAATGTTCGCATTTACCTACTATTATAATAGTAAAATTAGTGCAGCCATGCTGTAGGGCTGCTAACTGTCCCGGAATTCCGGGATTCTGCCGGAAAAATAGTTTAGATTTTAAAATCTCCCGGTTCCAGGAACGCAGGTAAAATCTCCCGGAAAAAAAAAGTTCTAAATGGTACTGGCAGACATTTTCGGAACGCTACAAAGCTAATATGCCACAAGACGCCATTTTGCTTAAAGAAGCGTTTTCGCGGGTTATACATATAAATTATGAATCTTTAATTTGAAAAGAGATGAATACTTATCAGAATTCTGGAGTGGATTTTGAAAACCTGTCAAATAGCCCATTGTCTATGGGCGTCGTTAGTCGTCAAAGGCTCCGATTGTTCATTTGTCACCTTATCCGTTTAAAAAATATTTTTTTTAAATCGATATACAGGGTTATTTTTTGACCACCGCCGGCCAAATTTTCAGGTTTGGATCAGAATTAATAATACATTCAATTTATGGAATAAAAAGGAATAAAAAAATAATTACTTGAAATTACTTTGTCCCATGTTATAAACATATTTCTTGGTCATCTGACTCACGAGTGTCGCTCGGCCGGCTCACTGACCTTGAAGCCGATACATTTCGCATATGAACAACAATCGATGTATTTTTAAGAACCATTTCTAATCGATTTTTATTTAACAAAATATTTCAATTCGACGGTAAAATTTAAAACACATCCTTGAAATTATGTTTACTTCTTTATTTTAAAATTTGGCCGGTGACCAAAAACTAACCCTGTATTAGAACCCGCTGCTCCTACCCAGTGTATCCAGCCAGGACGCTACTGAAGTCTCGCTTGGTGAATATGCACTGTCGTGTCACGACTTGCAGAGTCTGAATATGTATAAAGAGCTGGGCTCCAATGTATTATGTAGACGGTAGTTGGAACTGACCCCTCGTGGTCTATTGGGCATGTTCAACCACATATGGCCCGGGTTCGGACTAAGAACTGTTCTTCCTTCCACTTCCATGGGCCACCGGCTACACGCCGCACGAAATACAACACAGCTGTCACTTTACGCCGGTGTCATGTAATATCTAGTACCCCGGTCGTATTCGGCCCAATTCGGCTGCATGCATGCAGCGTGGCACTACCTCTTGCTAAATCAGTGGACCTAGCTTCTGCTCGAAAATATGCACTGAGTTACTCACCTTTTGCGTTGCGTGCAGATAAGTACATTATGTATTGTCTTGTTAAGGTTATCTTTTTATTCTTAGCGTTAATAATTTCTCTATTAATTTTGTTTTTCTGTGATTGTGCTGTTTGTAATGTATACTGATACTAGCTTTTACCCGCGGCTTGCGTGGTTTTTCGCGATAAATAGTAGCTTAAGGCATTCTTCAGTCCTCCAACTATCTCCATACTGAATATCACATCGATCCGTTGATAGAAGGACCAACAAACAATATGTCTGTCTGTGTGTATCGAATAAGCTGTTATTATAACCACATGTATATTTGAAATAGGCTCCAAAAGTACTGGACCAATTCTAATCATTCCTTCACTATAAGAAGCTGCATTATCACGAATATTAAACATCTAGCTGGGCCCCGCGGTTTCACCCGCGTAGATTTCGATTCCGTGAAAAATAGAAAATCATCCCATGGCGTCCAATAGGAACATTTTTTCGGGATAAAAATCTATGTGTTAATCCAAGTTACTCTCTATGTGTGTGCCAAATTTCATGAAAATCGGTTCAGCAGTTTTTGCGTGACGGAGTAACAAACGAACGTACAAACTTTCGCATTTATAATATTAGTAGGATATTTATTCTTGTCGCCCGACGAAGTGGGCACGAGTCGTGTAGTTGCAAATAAAGTATATATCTATCTAAATAAGAAGGTCCTCCTTATCTCCACACTCCATGCTGTAATCCTTGTGGTGACAGTAGAATGACAAGTAAGAAGTCAGCACGTTATCACAGGAACTAACTGTCACTTGTCAGATTGGCTTGTCATTTTGCCCGCCAAAAACCGGAATTGGATAGTTCGCTCAACGCGAGTCGCGTTGATTCTGCTGCGATTTCCTGAAGCGGTGCCGTCTCAAAACGGCCGTGACATAGCAGAGAATGACGACCAGGCTGGCGCAGTGGTACAGGGCTCGGTTAAAATGAGCATGTAGCGCCAGGGGTCGCGTGTTCGAATCCCGTCTTGGTCATGGATGTTTATCTAAGTATTAAATGTATTTCTATAATAAAAATCTTAAATATATAAAATTTCTTATATTTATAAAACATATTAAATATATTTCCGTTGTCTAGTACCCGTAACACAAGTCCTTACGGTACTTAGCACGGAGCTAGACTAACGTGGTGTGTAAAGTCCACAAAAAAAAAAAAGACAAGCGGCATATTACGTAAACTTAACAAAACATAGATACCTTTAGATTTACGTACGGTAGGCGTTCAAATGACGTCTTTCACCGCTTTATTACTGCCACCTTTTGTGCTTAGTCTGACTTGGCAACAGTAACAAACATGGAAAATAGATGATGATGATGACGATGATGATGATGATGATGATGATGATGATGACGATGATGATGACGATGATGATGATGATGACAAAGAATTTTATAAGTCATTACTTAACTAAACTTTGACACAGATATATTAGAAACCTACGTAACTTGGTCACATGTTCCGAACGTTCCCAATTCGAAATTCAAATTAGAATTTCGAACAGACACCCACGTGACTTGATAGCACATTCCGATCGTTCCTAATTCAAAATTCAAATTCGAATTTCAAACAATGGATTGAGTCATAGAGGCAAGAACGTTGCCCCCGGCTCCCGCGCAGCGCACGGTATCCAAGGACCACTTCCGGCAGACTATTATTGTTTATGTTTTTTTTTAATTTATTATCTTGTTTAACATGCCATAAATTAATTCTAATTAAGGATGTTTGTATTAAGCCGTATGTTTTATGATCTTTGTCTAATCGTTATCACCAAAAATATTCCCGCGGTTTTTCATGAGTGTATTGAAAATTTAAATTGTCATTTCGTTTAAAAATGAAAGAAATGTTCTTTTTGAAGTAAAACTTCTATACGCGCGCTTGAGTAATATGACGAGAGCGTTACAAAAATCACACACAATCGGGCGAGCCCAATGGAAGTTGAAAATTCAAAATTCAAATTTGATTTAAGTGAAACTTTTTTGTATTTAAAATATAAATATCATATGACATGTTATGTCATTGTAACTACAGTAATGAAAATCAATAATTAAGGTTTACTTCAATTGTGTGGTTTAATTTTTATTTTTATTGATTCTAATTTAAATTATATTTCTCGACTGGGATGTATTAATTTAATTTAAACCTCTAATAAGGAATAATAAATGTGTTTTTATAGTATAGGGGTTTCAAAAAGGAATTGGCTCCATTTCTATTTACCGGCGTCCATACTTTTTCGCAGCTTTAAATATTGGCAGACCTCTCTTACTGAGCGCCACGATGGCGTAAATTAAATCTATTCCACGGAGATACATTCAATTGATATTGTATAATCGGGAAGAATAAAATCTGGCGCTGCACCAATTGTGTGTATCGATTTGAAAATCTAGTCTCTTGGGTCTAGTTCTTGGCCTGATTTCAGTGTCGCTTTTGTGAATTTACGCGAATGTCACTCATTATAATAATGTAATGAATTTAATAGTAATAATGACGGACGTGCGAAAATATGGTGTGTTTTGTTAACTTTTAGTAAGAGGTAGTGCCACGCTGCATGCATGCCATGGGAGGTACCTCTCGCTTACACGAGACCGGCGTAAAGTGACAGCTGTGCTGTCAAGTTTCGTGCGGTGTGTGAGTAGCCGGTGACCCATGGAGGTGTGAGGAGAAAGGAGGGCAGCGCATCTGTGTATCCTCTATGCGGATGTCTATGGGCGACGGTAGTCGTGAAAATGGCTTCGACTGCTTGATTGCCCTCCTATACCATAAAAAAACTACCGGCGCCTATATACATCCTCATAATTGTTATTTTGTCTGTGCACATGTGCATAACAATCCTCTCTCTTCTTTGCACATCTCCAAACGGGCCACCGGTAACTCATAAAACGTCAGCAACCGATTTTTCATTGTGGTATTCAAGCGAGAGGTACATTCCCGGTCGTGCTAGCCAATTCGACTGCAATGGAGCATAGCACTACCTTTTACTAAGGTTGCCATCCGTCCGGGTTTCCCCGGATTTGTCCTAGTTTAGAGGGCGTCCGGGGAGCATCCGGGCGGGGTTTTATTTGTAGTCCGGATTTTGATTTGATTTTTAATTAATGATTGATTTGATTAAAAAAACTAAGACTAAAAATTTTAAGTTTTGGAAGAAATGTTTAAGTATTTTTTTTAAGTTCGTCATTTAGTTTAAAATAGCATTAAAATAAATAATAATTGATTTATGACTTTAAAAAAACTATATTTTATTCTTCTGAGTATCTTACGAAAAATACCATTTTCTAACGTCCGAGTAGGAAGCTCCGAAATCCGGGGTTCTTACATGTCTTGTCCTGGTTGACAGTTTTTTGAGATGGCAACCCTACCTTTTACTAACAAAGTTCTCGTAGCTTCCTTAAAATAAGTTATTCTTTAACCCTTTGTTTTAACCCGTCACCGGAAGTGGCTTCGCAGCTGGCGGGTACATTGAGATAATGTTTTTTAAAGGGTCATTGCTACTTTAAATTTAGACTTTAACACACAGACACCGCGGTCGCTCAGTGGTGAAGACACTTGGGATATTAACGAGAGGTCGAAGTTCATTTTAAGGATGTGGTGGAAGATTGGTGGTAGCCCCACAGTACCCATCTACTCGGTAATGGCGTGAAGATGATTGTCATGTGGTTTTTAGCGGGTGCGAGTCCCGCATACCCGTCCAGATAAATCCGGTGACTGGCGGTATGCATAATGCATTTTCCACGTGTAATAAAAAACCAGGCCAAGTGCGAGTCGGATTCGCACACCGAGGGTTCCGTAGGAACGGGAGGTATGAGCAAAAGTAATAGACGTTGAGAAAATTACACTTCCCTACGACAAGTTGACAAACTTATATATCCCGCATATATTTAGTATGAAACGAACTACATGCATAAGTTGGTAATGATTTTTCCAGTGATATAAATTTTATTTACCAATTTTAGATTTATTCCTATATGTATACTGTAAGGTCTTACTTCTTGCCAAATTTCAGAATTCTAGCTCAACGGGAAGTACCCTATAAATTTTCAAAAAAGTGCGATTTCATACAAAATGTATGCATAAATGGCTATAACTTTTTATTGCGTTAACTTAGAAGTGTGATTTTTTCAAGGCATCAAGACGTAACCGACCTCCGTATTTGACAAAAATTTCAGCTTAATCCCTTTACGCATTTTAGAGAAAAAGGTCTTGACAGACGTACAGACAGACGGACAACAAAGCGATCCTATAAGGGTTCCGTTTTTTCTCTTTGAGATACGGAACCCTAAAAAAGGGTCGCAAAAGAATAGTCGGAGCCATTTACGTATCTACCAACGCTCATAGACACAGGCGTAGAGGCTATACAGATGCGTTGCCTTTCCGCCACCCTTCATGGCCCACGGGATAAATGCGTACCCCACGAGATAAATGCGTACCCCACGGGATAAATGCGTACCCCACGGGATAAATGCGTACCCCACGAAACGCGACAGCACCGCTACACCGGCCCATATCGTTACAATGCTGCGTGGAACCGCGGGTACGGTTCGATTGAATATCTATAGCATAGTGATGGGCAAACGATACAGAAATGCAACTTTACACAATTCATTTTCATGTGAGTAATTTTTAATTTTACCACACACGCAGGCAATCCAAAAACCCTATAACATTTTTAGGGTTCCGTATCTCAAAGAGAAAAAACGGAACCCTTATAGGATCGCTTTGTTGTCCGTCTGTACGTCTGTCAAGACCTTTTTCTCTAAAACGCTTGAAGGGATTAAGCTGAAATCTTTGTCAAATACGGAGGTCAGTTACGTCTTGATGCCTTGAAAAAATCACACTTCTAAGTTAACGCAATAAAAAGTTATAGCCATTTATGCATAAATTTTGTATGAAAACGCACTTTTTCGAAAACCTATAGGGTACTTTCCGTTGGGCTAGAATTCTGAAATTTGGCAAGAAGTAAGACCTTACAGTATACATATAGGAATAAATCTAAAAATTGGTACATAAAATCTATATCACTGGAAAAATCATTACCAACTTATGCATGTAGTTCGTTTCATACTAAATGTATGCAAGCACCCGCATATATAAGTTTGTCGCAAGGAAGTGTAATTTTCTCAACGTCTATTACTTTTGCTCATACCTCCCGTTCCTACGGAACCCTCGGTGTGCGAGTCTGACTCGCACTTGGCCGGTTTTTTTTATAGCATAGGAGGACAAACGAGCGATCGGAGCATTTGGTGACTATAGACGCCCATTAACATCCACATATTATGCAGATGCGTTGGCCTCCTTTAACCATCCTCCCCAATGGGCCACCGACTATTCACAAACCGCACGAAACGCGACAACACAGTTCACTTTAGCTTCCGCCTGCAGCTTCGCCTGCGTGGATTTCGGACTCCAAAAATTATGGTTCTCAAATCTTCCGAATGAAAGATACACAGCCACTGCCCCGTAGGTGATAGCGTGATAATATGTAGCCTATATGTAGTAAATACATGTAGTACTTTTCGAGCTTAGCCCGGACGGAATTCTAAAAACTATAACTTTGGCTTCGATGTATTCTTCAAAAAAATATATACAATGTACATTTGATTTTCTTATGATTCTGTTATACCTATGTACAGATAAAATAGTCTAGAATAACATTTAAGTATCTATTGTTATAATATAGAATAAGAGAGTATATCTACCGACAAACTGCTATGCAGTTTGCTAGATGAGTGATGTAGTATTTTTTTGTCCACTGTATGAATTAATAAATAAATAAAAAAAATAATTACGCCGGTGTTGTGTGAGCGGGAGGTACCTGCCCGGTCGTGCTGGTCCAACTCCGCTGCAATGCATGATGGCACTACCTCTTACTGAAGTAAAATTGGATGAGTCATCTTTTTTTAGGCACAGATTCCATCTAAGATCCAGCCGCTTTTGTATTTGCCAATAAAATAATTGCCAAAACTAGACACATTTATTTTCGCGAATGCATCTTTAAATAAATCGCATGTTGGCCAACGTCCAACCTATTACGTTGGCAACGCGTACTTAGATAATCTGTATTGACATGGAGGGCGGAGATCGGGATGTAGCAGTAATTCCTGCCTATTACGTTGGCAACGCAGAAAATCTGTGTATGGAGGGTTGAGATTACCAATCAGCAGTGTATTTGTTGCATGGCAATAGAATCGGCCGGGAAGAGTAGCAGATCTCGCTCACATAATCACTGTAAAATGAGGAGATGAGGTGTGTCTTCTCTCTCTCATAATACCAAGCCACACTTATATGTAGATAAGCATCAAAAGGCTCCGACTGCTCTTTAGACCCCCCCCCCAATTGTATTGAGAGGGGGAAAGAAGAGGACTTTTAGAAAATGTATTGTAATTGGTTTCAGTTTCAGATGATTCTCCTTATCTCCGCCCTCCACAACAGATAATGTACAGTTTTAATATCGTTTTTACTTCTACACATAACAGGGCAAAGACCTTACATATATTCAGCCCAATTAATTAAAGGTTTGTACGCTACCGTTCGTTGATCTCAATTATTCAATTAATATTTTTTTTAATTGTTCGGCGTTGTTAAAGAGAAGTGCCACAGGTTTATAGCACATACAGCTTTAGCCTTTGAGCCTTTTTGTTGACAAGGGACCCTTTTATGGGTGCAAAAATGATCTGTACCCCTTACGGAGCCCGGCGCTGCAGTCCCCCATAAGTTCCCACCTGGTTCTGGGCTCTGGCACTATGGGGAACGTGCACAAAACAGAGGCAGCACTTTCGCCGCCCTAGTGATCATTTTAGGAATCAAGTGCTAGCAAAACACTAAGCAAAAGACAATGACAATACACACACAAATGACAGTACAAACGAAAATTTGCTGGTATTGCTGGTATGGTTCACATTTCAGACACTAGTTAGCGTGGCAGTCTAGAAACTTATTCCCTATTAGTATTTCCAAAGATTACCTACAAGCGAACAGAGTTTCTAACTTTACCTCTCTAGCTATATGTTATAACATAATATCTTAACCGTTATTATATGTTTCGGAAATGACATGGTTTCTCACGGTGTTAAATAATCGTTAATGTAATTTATTATTGTTATGTGATACATTTTATTAACATGTAATTTAGTTTTTCTGCATATTATATAATAGTTTATAATGTATTAATCCGTTTATGAGAACCACCATATTTAATAGAATATAAATGTGTGAATGTAATGCCCGATTTACACGTCTTAAGTAGTTAAGTAGTTAACTAAATTTTAACTAAATTTTAAGTACTTAATTGCATGTAAACAGATAATTTAGTAGCAAGTTGCAACTAAATTATCTGTTTACATGCAATTAATTACTTAAAATTTAGTTAAAATTTAGTTAAAATTTAGTTAACTACTTAACTACTTAATACGTGTAAATCGGGCATTACACATATACAAGGTTACTTTTTGGTCACCGGACAATTTTTTTAAAATAAAGAAGTAAACATCATTCCATGGGTGTGTTTTAAATTTTATCGTCTAATTGTAATATTTTGGTAAATAAAAATCGATTTGAAATTGTCCTTAAAAATACATCGATCGTTGTTCATACGCAAAATGCGCCTTCAAGGTCAGTGACGCCGGTCGGGCGACACTCGCGTTTCAGATGCCACGACAAAGAAATTTGTTTATAACATGGGACAAAGTAATTTTATATAATTATTTTTATTCTTTTTTAATTCATAAATCGAATGTATTATTGAGTCTGAACCAAACCTGAAAATTTGGCCGGTGACCAAAAAGTAACCCTGTATATCCCTAGGCTTATGTCCAACAGTGGACTGCAATGGGCTAATGATGATGATGGTGATGATCCGAAGCCCAACATTTTTTTCCCAGTCCGCCTATCCCAAAATTCAGGATTTTTATAATATTTCAGATCGTAAAGTGTATCTGTGCCAAATCCGTTCAGGCGCTTTGCAGGAACAACAAACGTATATTTTATAATATTAATAAGATTAGTAGAGCATCTATATCACAATTGGCCATTTTGTAAATAACACAATTCTTTACGCTCTTAATACAATTATAACTATTGGCCCACTTGGCTGTGCTCGTCTGTTTTCCTAAACTGTCAAGGGCGCGCCTGTAAAAAAGGCGGCGACCTCATTTCGGGCGCGAAATGACGCGTCATCGTTCGAACTTCGAATGCGTTCGAATTTTGAATGTCCTTTTTTTTTGTAATAACGAGAAGCGGCCATGATTTTGTGCGTTAAAATTAATACTGAGGCGTACAGGAACGATGACATGTTTTTTTAGTGTCCCTTCACTCAAAAACGAGCAGTCAGAGCCATTTTCGTGATTACCGACGGCCATAGACATCCGCATAGACTTTTTACATACGCGTTGCCCTCCTTCCTGCCACCTCAATGAGCCACCGACTACTCACATACCGCACAAAAAAATAATAGAAGCGCCCCACGGCTCACAAGTATGTCCTATTACGTAGGGCTGCCATCACCAAAATTGCCGGATAAACATTGCAAAAATCCCGAACATTAGAGCGAAACATAATTTTTTCTACCCGGACATCTCTGAAAAAGTATCTTTTCCCACCACTCCCACCGGACGGCCCCCGGACGCCCTTTAAAGTAGGACAAGTCTGGGGGATCCCAGATGACAATTGACAACCCTAACTAAACCCACCATTAACTAATCATCACAATTTACAGATGACCTCACTATAGCAAGACAATTCATATTTAAGCAAACAACCTTGGACGGGTTACGGAGAATTGTCAATTTGATGGCAAATGTGTGGTCTAATTGGTTGTCTTTACTTGTATGATTAGCTAATGTTTGTCTCATTGTGGGCTGGTAGGGTTCCGTAGCGAAATAGGAAAAAACGTGATATATCTTGATGTTTCTTTTTTTAAGTCTTCCAGTAGTAAGTTCCCGGTGATTTTAATTCATTTAGCAAGCAAGATTATAATCTTTTTTTTTATGGTAAAGGAGGGCAAACGAGCAGCCGGAGCCATTTTCATGACTACCTACGCCCACAAACATCCGCATAGAGGCTATACAGACGCGCTGCCCTCCTTTCTCCTCCCACCTCCATGGGCCACCGGCTACTTACAAGTTACACACCACACGAAACGCGACAGCACAGCTGTCACTTTACGCCGGTCTCGTGTAATCGAGAGGTACCTCGGTTGTGCCGGCCCAATTCGACTGCACGCAAGCATACAGTGTGGCACTACCTCTTACCGGTCGTACCGTACCATAATCGTACTAATATTATAAATGCGAAAGTTTCTATGTTTGTTTGTTTGTTTGTTTATTAGTTTGCTTGTATGTTACTCCTTCACGCAAAAACTGCTGAACCGCTTTTCATAAAATTTGGCACACACTTAGAGGGTAACTGGGAATAACACAGGATAGTTTTTATCCCGAAAATGTTCCTATGGGATGCCAATTGCCATGGATAATTTTCCACGGGATCGAAATTTACGCAGGTGAAACCGTGGGGCGCAGCTAGTAAATATATAAGAATTAAGGAGAGGACTTGGGGCTTTGGAGACTTTTCAGTTGAGAAGCGGCCTCTTTTACAAGTTCAAAAATGATCTGAAGGCTTTATGGAGCCCGGGGCTTTAGCCCCTCTAAGCTAAGCCCCCATCTCATCGCTGTACGTAGCTATGTTGACGTGTATGTTTTCCATGTCATAACGCCGCCAAAGAGGTTTTAATTAAAAACTCCATATTGTAATGTTAATGACGTTTAGAATGATAGCGGTGACCTTAAGGGAACCTTGATACACCCACTACAACGCAACAGGTAGAGAAGTGGCGCGTTTATCCAAAGTATTATGAATGTGAAGTTAGAGGCCGGACCGGGGTATACCTCTCGTTGACGCGACTGGCAAAAAGTGACAGCTGTGCTGTCGCGCTTCGTAAGTTAAGCGTAAGCGAGATTTTTTTTGAAGATTTTTTTTACGCAGAGGATACATTTACGTATGATATCAAGAAGCCCGGGTGGCAATTAGACCTATTGCAAGACTTGGGTGTGCGATACGCCACTACTATATACAATACCACTGCTGGGTGCCTTCAGCCGCTATAATTGGAGGGTCTCTGATCCGGAAGCAACAGGATCCCTCCAGCGACAGGCTGGCCTTCTCCTTGAGGACTGTCCGACTAAGCAGTCTCTACTACAACGTCGGAACCGTCAAATGGGGTCAGATTCCCATCCTGACTCCCTGGCTCGAGTACTCAAAAGAAGCAAGCCACCATTCTGTCTGCTATCGGACCCGCCAGTTGTCCCAATTCACGCCGCCTTCTGCTGATTCAGACGGACGGGTGGAGGACTCCTCAACTGAGCTGCTCTTAGTCTGGCCTCTCCCCCCAAGCCTGTCAGGTATGGGTATTCCTGTCCGGCATAGCCTTGGGGATCACAGATGTACGTAACCACGGCGTGTAACTCCACGGCAATGTGGCAGCATTTTCGGGGGGAGAATAATGATCACCGCACTATTATCAACTCGGAAAGGATCGTAATCGCATCGCCTCGAGATACGAGAGTGAGTATTCTTTGTATGAAACTCCATACTGCAAGGCACACTAATGGGAAACGTAACATATCGCCTTCGCTTTTCGAGGCGAGGCGTTTACTTTCCCGTTCCGAGTTGATGTATTCGGTGCCCATAAGATTACCATGCTATAGTTATAATTTCTTAGTCGTCCTCGCTCAACCAAGCGCGATAATGTAGCATAAACATTTGGGTTTCCGGCGGAAGGGATCACAGCGATGTTAAACATTCCACGCATATACATATATAATCTATTCGAAGCCGTGACATACATACAACTCTAAAACTGTGATAAGAGAACCACATGTCCCAATATTTTGATTATATTTTACTAAAATGTAGGTATTAAGTATTTAACTATGTTGACATTTTCACATTTTTTTTTTGACATTTATCATTTTAGTTTTTACATTAGTTTTGTTTTTATGATAATAGTGGGGGCAAACGAGCAGTCGGAGGCATTTTCATGACTACCGACGTCCATAGACATCCGCACAGAGGTTAACAGATGGTTGCCTTCTTACTTCCGCCGCCCTCTGTGGGCCACCGGCTACATACACATCGCACGAAACGCAGCACAACTGTCACTTTACGCCGGTTTCATGTAAGCCTGAGGTACCTCCCCGGTCGTGCCGGCCGAATTCGGCATCCATGTATGCAGCGTGGCACTACCTCTTACTGGAGTCTAGTATGGATATAAAAGATGAAGCGGGCGAGGGGACTAAGACGGTGACGCAACGCATCAAGAAGCGCTTCCACCAGAGCGTGACTGCTTTCTTTTGCTGATGCCCTGGTAACAGCCCGAAATTAGCTGAGCTAGATTGTAAAAAATCTAGACCGAAACGTACTGTTGCCTCGTTGTATATGAATTGGAACAGCGCGAGAGGGACTTACTCTTTACGTCACGAAATATGGGCGTGAAGTGTGGGCTTTTTGTGACCTCTTTCTTTTGATGCTGCCGTGGTAGCAGGATTTTAGCTAAGCTAGATTGTAAAAAAAATCTAGAGCGAAACGTACTGTTGCTTCGTTGTAGATTATTAAGGCCCGGCGTGAGAGATTCCGTAGGTCACATGATATGGGCGTGAAGTGTAGGCTATGCTGTAGCTTTTGGTGACCTTTTTCTGTTTCTGCTACCCTGGTAACAGCCCGAACTTAGCTGAGCTAGATTGTAAATGAATCTATACCGAAACGTACTGTTGCTTCGTTGTAGACGAATTGGAGCGGCGCGAGGGGGATCTACGCTACGTCACGCAATATGGGCGTGAAGTGTGGGCTATCACAGCTTTTTGTGACCTCTTTCGTTTGCTGCTATCCTGGTAGCAACCCGAATTTGGCAGAGCTAGGGTGAAGATGAGATGAGACCTAGATCTAGACTTGCATGTAGATAAACTGGACCGGCACAACAAGAGGGGTGTCAGAAATCAAGTGGTTCTTCGTGGTTTATTTCATTTCAATGCTTTATTGTGGTTTATTGAGCATTATTGTGGTTTAATTTCAATGCAGCACTGTCCACAACTTATAATGGTTGTTTTGGGACGATATTAGTGTAAGGGTCAATTCACACCATAAGCGCGGCGAAGGGCAGCGAAGCGGAGCGCAGTTTATGTGTCATATGAATTTCAACTTTATAATAATTACTGTAATACTTATTACCGCAGGACAAACTCGAACGAGACGCGCGGATTCCCGCGACTACGCGAGAAGTCGCTGGAATCCGCGCGGAAGTCGCGAGAATTCGATAATAAGTACTACAGAAATGAAAATAAAGTTTAATTTTATATGACACTGAAAGTGCGCTCCGCTTCGCTGCCCGTCGCCGCGCTTTTGGTGTGAATTGACCCTTAATAAGACATTTAAATCAGGGCCATATGCACCTATAACCGTTCCCTGGTGGATCGGACGGGTGTGTCAGACTGTCCGACTATGCCAGTCGTTTTTGGTGCCCCAGATCTTCATCGACAGGGCACCTTTATAAGGCTACCTTAGCGTTATTTGGCCTCGGGGTTACTGTGGCCAGGTGTCAGGGTTTAGCAGGACATGTCCGTCTTTTGCAAATTTACACAAGTCCGACAAGTGACTTTTGTTAGGCTATTGACGAGTTTGACAAAAATTTCGCGGGCGTGTGATTGTTAGAGTATTACCTAAAAGAATAATAATAATAAGCACATAAGACAATAAAGCCTATTAATATTATAAATGCGAAAGTTTGTATGTTTGTTTGTTTGTTATTCCTTCACGCAAAAACTGCTGAACCAATTTTTATTGAAATTTGGCACACACATAGAAAGCAACTGGGATTAACACATAGGATTGTTTTTATCTCGAAAAAATGCCATGGGATGATTTTCCACAGGATCCAAATTTACGCAGGTGAAACAGCAAGGCGCAGCTAGTTTTACTATATGTTTAAAAATACAGGCTTTCAGGGCCAAATGTTCGGCTAAATTTGAGCCTGTCAGAGGCGGGCCTGGCAACCCTACCCGTAATCAAACTCGACTCCCACCTACTCGTACCTATTACTTATAGGGTCGTAAGGTCGTCGCCTTCTTATCC
>LUGF01030810.1:73613-101833 GCA_001625245.1 Calycopis cecrops
ATTTTATCCACGTTCCAAATTCTAATCACTTTCCGTCCCTAGGGATCAAAGAGCTATTTTGCTCCCTGTTTACGAGGATCAAACTGCCTCTTTTCGAATAGATGTGATGAAAATAAATATTACTTATTACAATAAAACGGTCACTTGTGGAACATGGTTGCTGTAATTCTTCTGACACGTCAGGCTTGTTATAAACTGTTAATGTTAGTTCTGTAATTCATTTCAACAACGAAAATTACAGGTGAACCAGCCCACAGACAAGCCCAAACGTAGAGAGGAGAGACGCAAATACATGGACACGCCTACCAGAGAGACCATAGACAAGCCGGACGATAAGCGGAGGACCTTGACCCTGGACAGCGACTCCACCACCAACGGCAGCAGTCCGAGAAACTCCTCCATCTTCAGCCAGGAGAAATCTGTGTGTAGCGATACGGAGGGTGAGAGCGGGACGGAGAGTGCGCCGGTTGTGATGAGGCACGGGAAGAGAAGTGGGGTGCAGGCGAAACAGAGGTGAGGTTATTTTTTTTCGGGCTTTGGCCCTCGTTCCCACCGCTGATACTCCTGTGTCGCCAGGATCGACAGCGGCAACCACACTTGACCCTTTGATATGATCGCAGAGAGCCCGAGGGAAAAGCTAAATCTGTCTTGGGACCCGCAACGAATTTAATCAAAAGAAAGTAGTAGGTGTAGAAAGTAGAGGCGAGGCTAGCTTGCGGTTAGATATAGAATGTCTATTGTTTTGGAAATAAAATTAACAAAAAGACCAGTCCAATGTGACATTGACTAACCGGTCCCTGGTAATAAGTAGCATTAGGGGCCCGCGAAACCCCAATAATACTTAAATCTAACAGGCTGGATTTGATGACGGAACCGGTTCACTCAATCTCCCTTTTGCGTTTTCGTGACCGTGACCTTTGGCGGTCAATGGGGGAGGCCTGTGTCCAACAGTGGACGTCCACTGGACGATGATGATGATGATGATGATAATGATGATGATGATGATGATGATGATGATGATATACCTTTAATATAACAGGTGGTCGACTTAGATTTGGCCTTAGTAGATCTTTAAAAATGAACAAAAATCTTTGTGCTTATAGCCATTGAAATCAGATAAGCTTTGGAAGCAATTGTCCGCCTGGGTTTTGATTCAAAGCTAAGCACTACGGTCTACGAATATAAACAGATGATAATAATCATCTACCCATAAATATTGGTATCTTTTTTCGTATAAAATTCATCGAAGGTAGTCACAAACTGCGCCATATTAAATCCCACTTCTGAAAAATTACTCTGCAAATCTACCCTCCCAACTGAGCCTCAAATATCCATCCCAGAAACGTCTAGACTGTTTCATTTCCTTCCAGGTACAGCGGTGACTACTCCATGTCCTCCTCCACCACTTCCATCAGCCAGAAGAAGGCCAGGGACATCCAGCCGCGGTACCTGGACATATCCAAGTACAAGTCCGAGAGCTCGTCCAAGAACTTCCTGCGCCGGGACCCGAGCAAGACCTACGTGGGGGTGTTGAATACCGAGCGGAGCCAGGCGAACAAGGGTAGCGCGCAACAGTACGAGATGGGTGAGTGAAAGAAACAAGTGGTAGACTTAGGTCATGGATGTTCCATGGCCTAGGCGGGATTCGAACTCGCGATCCCAAGAGCAATTTTTTTTATGGCATGGGGGGGCAAACGAGCAGTGGGAGCCATTTTCATGACTACCGACGCCCATAGACATCCATATAGAAACCACACAGATGCGCTGCCCTCCTTTCTCCTTCCACTTCTACAGGCCACCGGCTACTTACACACCGCACGAAACGCGATAACACAGCTGTCACTTCACGCCGGTCTCGTGTAAGCGAGAGGTACCTCCCCGGTCGTGACGGCCCAATTCGGCGGCATGCAAGCATGCAGTGTGGCACTACCTCTTACTAAGCGATACGCTCCGTTTGTATGAGCTACGTTACCACTGGGCCAGCCGGTCGACTATGCCTGTATTTAGTAGCACACACTTGCCACACTTTTTTGTTGATAACGCGCACTCCTATTTTTCCTTGTCCTAACGCCGTTTTGTACTTCAAAAAGACACAAAACGAACACCGGTTTCTTGGTTCTTTAGAGAACCACTAACTCATCACCCGTAATCATGATCACCAGTAACAGTTGCCGCAATACCCAGGACATGAACCTCCCATTTTCCTTCCATCTCATGGTCCATGACTGAATTATGTAAAACGATGTTCCGCTTAATCACGACCAGGCTGGCGCAGTGGTACAGGGCTCGGATAAGCGGAGCATGTTGCGCCAGGGGTCGCGGGTTCGAATCCCGCTTTGGTCATGGATGTTTATATATGTATTTCTATAATGAAAATCTTAAATATATATAATTTATTAAATTTATAAAACATATTAAATATATTCCGTTGTCTAGTACCCGTAACACAAGTCCTTACGGTACTTAGCACGGGGCTAGGCTAACGTGGTGTGTCCACAGATATTTATTTATTTAATCAGGATATCCCTTATTAGCATGGTATTAATTTTCCAAAAAAAAAGTATATTAAAGTTTCTTTTTCTTTGCATTCTATTGTTTATCTGGTCCCCAAAAGGGAGCGTCGTTTCGTACGGCACAATGGACACCATGTTGCGTTATCTAGTTTCAATATTTATATTGAACTAGCAGTGCCCCGCGGTTTCACCCGCGTTTAATTTCTAAGAAATCCATATAAACTTCAACACCCTATTTCACCCCCCTAGGGGTTGAATTTCTAAAAATCCTTTCTTAGCGGATGCCTACATCTTAACATCTACCTGAATGCCAAATTTCAGCTTGATCCGTCCAGTGGTTTGGGCTGTGCGTTGATAGCTGGCTATGTCACGTTTGAGTTTTATACATATAGATAGCTGCGCCCCGCGGTTTCACCCGCGTAAATTTCGATCCCGTAGAAAATGGCAAATCATCCCATGGCATCAAATTGGAACATTTTTTCGGGACAAAAACTATGTGTTAATCCAAGTTACCCTCTATGTGTGTGCCAAATTTCATGAAAATCGGTTCAGCAGTTTCTGCGTGAAGGAGTAACAAACAAACGTACAAGCTTTCGCATTGATAATATTAGTAGGATCTGGTTTATACAAATCGTAGAGTACAGAGAAAGACCGGTATGACAGACATATAGTGAAGCATAAAGCATTTTTATTATTTTGATATTGGTAAATATTGAATATTTTTTTAATCTCCTCCGCAGAACAAAAGAAACAAGAGCTAGAGAAGTGGAAACGCAGGGCGTCCTACGATCCGAGGAAGGCCGCGGCGCTGGGGAAGGCCAAGGTGCCGCCCAAGACGGCGAGGTGAGCCGTCACATGGTGTTGACGTAGTCTATGTTGTAACTCGTTATGTTGTCTTGTTTAATTGTTGGGTATGGAAAATATGCGAGCCTGCGGTAAAAGAGGGGGTCTGTCCCCCTACCGCCTCCCTAAGATGGAACCCGTGTCTAATAATACTAGCCTTAGCTAGGCGAGCCACTCACTATTTTGGTTGGTATAATATTTGGGCGAATAGACGCAGATTGGTCAGTCGCCACTCGAATAGACTAGCTAAGCGAATGATCGAGCAACTAGTCGTGTGACTTGTCGAGCGATTAATCGGGTGACTGGTTGAGCGACTAACCTAGCAACTAGTCGTGTGACTTGTTGAGCATTAATTGGGTGACTAGTTGAGCGACTAACCTAGTAACTAGACGGGTGACGTGTTGAGCGACTGATCGGGTGACTAGTTAAGCGACTAACGAAGCAAATAGTCGGGTAACGTGTTGAGCGACTGGTCAGGTGACTAGTTGAGCGACTGACCTAGCAACTAGTCGGGTGATGTGTTGAGCTACTGATCGGGTGATTAGTTGAGCGGCTAACCTAGCAACTAGACGGGTGACGTGTTTAGCGACTGATCGGGTGACTGGTTGAGCGACTGACCTAGCAACTAGTCGGGTGATGTGTTGAGCGACTGATAGGGTGACTAGTTGAGCGACTAACGAAGCAAATAGTCGGGTAACGTGTTGAGCGACTGATCGGCCGGTTGAGCGAATTGATTGAGCCTGGTGGCACGGCCAAGGGTTTAATGATTGGAATAGTTGTTCCAAGTAACGTGCACATAATAACATAATTCTGTTAGGTCTAAATAGATATAGTTCTTGCCATTCAAAAAGCAATTTTTATAATTCTTTTTTGAATTAAAACATTTTGATTTTGTAACTGATTGAACGATGCCGGATTGACACATTCTTCTACCAAGTTATACTTCTTTGTCATGACCAACCAAGAATCACAGAAATCTGATATCTGTTTGTGTTATTAAACAAATTGACTTCAATAGAAATTCTCGCTGTCAATCGTACGTAATCGCAAGTTGCGCTGTTTGTTTGCTTTTGTCTCATGTGGTGTAGAAAAAGGCAAAAACTGTTAGTCGTTAAATATTTATTATTTTATTTTTAATTATTGTTTCTGTTATATAAAGTTTTTTTAATTAGTGAAAGTAATATAATTAAACTACATATAAATTATAATTATTATTTACATGATCAACTTTGTATCAAAATTTACTCTTATTAAAAGAAATTATTACCAATTTCATTTGTGTGTGTATTTTATTGAGTTTGTCAGTTTTTTGTCCTTAAACATTTTATGGACTTATAAAGCTATTTATATCTGGCTTTTTAACGTGATTACTTCTTATGGGATCGTTATGTCTGTGTGACGGGTTGTTATCACATTTTTCGGTCTTCAAGAGATTCACACATTTTTTATAATTTGAAACTGCTAACGATATAAGATGAAATAAGACTTTCATATATGCGAGTATAAGAAAACTTTTGAAGAGCCCTAAACTAAAGTTTGATTTACTGTGTGTGAATCGCACACGGAGTGTGTTTTTATTTTTTTTTAATTTTAAGCTAAGATCGGGTAAATACGCAGATGATATAGTTACTTCTTTGTTGCTAATTGCAATATTGCGTGTAAGAAAAAGAGACAGAATACCATGAAGACGGTCACTTTTTATCAACATGAGTCTCAAAAACAGTCGGTAGAGTAACTTATATAAAATAGAACCTTTTTTAGGAAAACAGCTGTATCTAGTAGTTACTATCTGATGATTGAGCAACTAGTCCGACGATTAATGAGTTGCTATAGCTCAATGGAGCTACAGATTTAGCGACTAGTCGAACGAGTTATTGAGTTATCGGTCGAGCAACTAGTACAACGACTCATTGAGCTACTGATTGAACGACTAGTCGATCGACCGTTCGAGCAACTCGGACAACATTTTTTAAGCCATCCCATCTTCCTATTCACTCGATCTTGATGTTAAGTATATTTAGAAGTAGACGACTAACATGCGACTTGTATTCTAGAGCGTGACAGATGTCAAATTGCATGCATATGTGGCTTGTGTCCAGTGAGCCGCCATCTTGGGTCAGGTCAGTCGATACAGCGACATCTGTTGAGGGAGGGAGTTGAACTCACTTTGCTTATGGCTTTCCATTGCGCTTTGAGTATTTTATATATGTATTAGCTTTGTTCAAAAACTTTACTGTATTTAATGTGTGGTTTTAAATTTTTCATTTTATTAGATATAAGCGAGAAGTTGAAATTAGTAAATCTTATATCTAAAGCTTTTCAAAATGGACAAATTTTTTAACTAAAAAGAAAATAGAAAAGCTGGGTTTGGGTTTTACTATAAATATTTATATTATCTGGCCCCACCTATGTTATTTTTTTACAAAATTATGTATGTATATTTATTGAGCAGAATTGCAGATTTTATTGGATATGGATTTTGCCCACTGTCAATTTGCGTTAATGCAGTGACGTCATTGTGGTTTCGTACCTTATAATATATTCATGGAATTGCCATGCCGGCGGCCACTGTTTATCGCCATCGCTCCGTAAAACTTCATCTAAAGCCGTCAAGGCGAATCGATCTAACAATAGGCGAAAGTAATGACGATACAATAGTTTGAGAAGTGGTAAAATTCTAGTGACTGTCTGAGCAGTTGGTACTAGTTATTAGCACAACTCATTGAGCAACTAGTTGGACGACTCATTGGGCATAACTAGTCGGACAACTCATAAAGCTACAAGTCGGACGACTCATTGAGCCACTAGTCGGACTACTAATTGAGCAACTAGTCGGAATACTAATTGAGCATCTAGTCGGACGACTCATTGAGCAATAAGTTGGACGACTCATTGAGCAACTAGACGTGAGACCGATCGATCAACTATACAAACGTCTTAAAATCTGACATCACTGCATAGTTAACGCAAACAGAGCATTATCAACAGCAAACGCTTTCTAATAGCTATGTATTTATATCGTAATCGCTTACAATATAAGGCCTTATTATTTTTAATATATTACTATATCTACTACAATGCATAAGCTAATATTAAATGCGAATGTTTGTTACTCATTCAAAAACTACTGAACGAAATTGGATGAAATTTACAAATAAATGCAATCTTGAAAAACATGAAAATATTTTTGTGCCGAAAGAAATTAATAATTCCTGTGGGTTGTTTTACGCGAGCGAAATCACGGGACGCATCTTGTATTTACTATAGAAGTTTTTAGGAATATTTTAGCTTTGTCACACCTACAGTAAAATATATTGAGTGTACACTATGTGTACTTATGATAAGAAATTCTGAGCCAGATCCTCTTCGTTTCATGAAGATTATTTGTCATATTCCCTTTACAGGTAGTATCGATCACTTAATATCATAAAATGAAAGATTAGAAAGAAGGATCGAATCTGGTAATGTGATGCGACTCGAGTCACTCGAGTAAGATTGTTCCCTCACTCAGTTATACTCGAGTTAGAAAGTCACTCGAGTGACGAGTTCACTCGGTGACTCGAGTTCACTCGGTAACTCGAGTGCAAGTTCAGTCGAGTGCAAGTTCACTCGAGTAGGATTTTTTTACGAGTACGAGTTTGATAAACTGACTCGAGTGACTGGAGTAAAAACATGACTCGAGTCGCATCACTAATCTGATATGCGAATTATATAACGACGCTGTACAGGTTATGTTACCTTAGCAAAATGGCTGCATGAAAATTTGCTCAGTGTTGCCAGGTTTTGAACTTACTTATTACGAATGTAGAGAAAATTAAGAGTAAAAACATACATTTTATTCATGATAACTGATATAGAAAAACTATAATTATTTTATCAAATTTTTGGACCACATTTGGGTTTCATAGAATTCGTTATGTTTTCTAGATTCTCAGTTATTACAGAGTACAGAATTCATTAAATTATTGTAAAACTAGGTGCGCCCCGCTGTTTCAGCTGCACAAGTTTAGATCCCGTGGAAATATCGAGATAATATGTAGCCTATATGTTTACCCGACCCGTTAGTAATCATACAAAATCTAAAGTAAATCCATGCAGTACCTACTACCTATCTACCTACAGACAAAAGACAAAAATTCTAAAAAACCATATTTTTGGCCTCGATATCGATTGTAGATCACGCCCTTTTAAAAAAATATTCAACGTACAGTTTTGACTTTCTTACGATTTTATTATTTGTACCGATAGATACTGTATTTCAATTATTTAAGTAGTTATTGTAACTTAAAACATATAGTTTTTGATATAGAATATAAACCATTTGAAGTTGTGTAAACAATACTTTTTTAGTTACAAAATATTAAAAAAATCAAAGTTTTAGTCATATAGAAAATTAAAAAAAAAAGCTTTTTCTTATCAAGAGATAATTGCATCACGCACTCATAAATTTAACTGTTTGAGGCAATCACAATTTGACACAATTCATCTCGGCTTTGATTTGAATATTTTTTACTATGTAAATAGCTTTTTTTTTGTCTACCCTCAATTTCTTTTACTAAATATGCGTTTATTTTTCAGTAACGTACTACGTTCCCAGTCGTTCCATGGCCCCGTGTTATCCCCAATGCGCTACCAGCCGCCATCGCACCAGATCGCCGAAATTTACGACGCTTCCAGCGACAACGACTTCTAGACACGACTTTTTTGTCGCTACGACCTTTTGTCGTCTCGACTTTAGGCGACAACGACTAGTAGACACGACTTAATGTGATAATGTGTATATTATAATTGGAACCAAATATGCGTAATAAATATTCATAGATGTAAGGGTTATACGCTTAAAAATCTGTGACGCCTGTCAATTGTGACAGCTGTCAAATGCGACATCTGTCAGTGTCAGCTTTGCCGCCACGTCTACAGAGAACGCTCTCCTTCCAATCTGTTGTAGATGTAGATGAACTGTGCTTTAAAATTTTTGGGACGATGCAATTTTTGTATTTCGCACAATCTGAAAATGTTGATTGTTTTTGATAATCGTTAGTCATTTTTAGAAATTTTGTTGGCACCATGAATTTAAGTATTTGCCTAAATTTGTAAGTACATGTGTCGTGGTCGATTTTTTATATCTAGAATACGAAATAAACATAGTTGCTCATTTCATTCATCGATTATTTAATTATTTAATATGCAATGTTTTAAGTTATTTGTAGTGCAATAAAATAACATCACATCAATTTTTTAGATTAGTTATTTTTTTATATATTTTCCAAATTTATGTAGTTAAGTATTTTATACAAAATAGGTTCTAAAATTGTTGTCTATATATCGTTGCCGAATTTTGTGTACAAATATTACAATTATTTCATTTACAAAATGTGTTTTTAACGAATGTTTGATGTTTTCGTCGAAAATTGTTGTCAAAATGGCGGCTTATTGATTTGTACCATAGACACTGCTAAGTATTACCTGTCATTTTTAATTGGCACTGATTTATTATACAAAGCCAAGAGGCATACTATTAAATACTCATTATATTGAAATTAGCGCGATTGACAGACACTTTGTTTATTTAATGTCTGCCGTTCTGTTTTAGTGATAAAAAAATTCAGTATTTTTTGTACAAATTATTTAAAATTCTACGTCCACTTTTCATATCAGGCTATATTTACAGCACAGAGATGTAAGCGGCAGTTATATAAGAATACTCATGATCTCTTTAAAAAATGGAAAAAGAAAATAAAAAATATGAAATAGGCTGTACGTTGATTATTTTTTTGCCGCTCCCCGCTCTGTGGTTTAGAAGAATCCTATTGACTTGACACAAGTTAGCGCGTGTAAGAGTTTCATTATTAATATTTATTTGATCGAATGTTTTCTAGGTACAACATATTACTGCATAATTTGTCCTGGATTGAATTCTAACCATACCATTTTTCTAAATCCGACATGAGCAGAATAATCATTATCGGTGTAGCCATAGTATAAAAAAATAGTGATATTTCGGATGTACATAAAAATAAAATAAATAAATTATCTTATCTTATATAGATGCCTTTTTAAAAGAGCTTCTTTTCACTTTTCTAATGTTTGAATGTGGTATGTTGCTGCATTGCATCCGAATGGAACCGGTACCACCAAGAAGATACGTCACGCTCAAACGATAATAAATCAGGGTTTCTTAAAGTGGGCTCCACGGACCACTTGGCGGTTCGGGGCGTATGTGACAGGGGTCCGCAATAGCTCAGTTAAACTTTAAAATTCTTGTGTATATACCGTGATTTTTAATATATATTACATAAATAAGGTTTGTATTCTTTTCTAAAATATTTTTGACAGGGGTCCGCGGAGCTGTTAAAGTCTGCATATGGGTCCGCAAAAAGTTTAAGAAACCCTGCCTTAAAGTGACAGCTGCTATCACGTGTCGTACGGTGTGACCTTCGGGTGGCCTATTTCGGGATAGGAGGATCAGGAAGTCAACGGGTTAGCATAACCTCTTTTCGGATGTTTGTTGGCGCCGGTAGCCATCGTAAGTCTAGCTTAGCGCCCTATACGAAAAATAAAATTTAGCATTTTTTCAATTCAGTAAAATTTTTTCAATAATATTAGCATTTTTTTTTCTATTAATCAGTCATTTTTGATACGCGCGGGCCGCTATTGTAATTTTTTTTGGCTGATTTTATATCTTTATCCGTCCTTTCCATTCAAAAAACGTTTCAAGTCAATAGGATTTTTTTTGGAAAAAAAAACTGAATATGATAGAGTTATTTAACATTCTAAACACAAAATTATTTAAATGATTCTTTATGCTATTTTTTTTAATTATAATGGCAAAACCTCTAATCGTTGTCTATGATATTAAAAAATCTACAAAATATATTTTTCATTTCTATGTTGAATGATTCTATCATGCTTATTAAATTAAAATTATGGAGTGTATATAAAGGCCTGCCTAGAAGGTTATCAGACAATATTTTAGTGTATTTACTGTAAGTTTAGTGATGATACAATGACATATCGATATTATATCGATATGAAATTAAGTGTCGCTTAATAACGCCATCTGTTGGATACAAACTATAGAAAACGTATCATTAATGATATTCCAACTTTTCTTATGCACGAAATATAGATGAAGCGTAGTAACTGGTAAAATTTAAAGGACAGACAAATATGTAGTTGCTAGACTATTAATCTAAAACGCGAAATGTTCACGTTTCTGCCACAAGATTGTGTGACAGTCGCGACACGGTCCTTAAAGAATGTATTTTGTGGCAACAACTTCTCCGATTGACTATCGTGAATTCTAATTAAGGTTCTTTTTAAAACACCAGAGTTTTTCTTAGTAATAGTTATCGAACATCTTTGATAAAATCTTTTATTCTACTCTTTGTGTTAATGTTTCCTGACTTTGTAAGACCATTGTTTTTTCCTTACTTTGTAAGATTTAAAAATTAATTCAATGGGAATTAATGTTTATTTTTGCAAAAATAAATAGTCCTATCCTAGGGACTGCTGCCGATAGAATAATAAGATAGAAATGGTAACTTAAAACCAGTGGCGTAACTATGCCGCTAAGGAGTCGTGGTAAATTCATCGGGATGGGCCTCCCACAATAAAGAAGCTTTGTTTTAGGTACTAAATGTGTAATAATACATTTTGAGAGTTGGGATTCCTCTGAGCGAGGGCCCCTTCTGGGTTGGGGCACGTAGTATTTTGCCGACTTGCCACCCTGTAGTTACGCCACTGCTTAAAACTATCTAGCAGCTGGGTAACTCCACTCTTTGTTGTTACGTAGCATTATGCTTACGCGAATTCAACATTTTCCCTGCCCTAATAATTTTTCACAAAAAAAAAATATAAAATTTTCAAAAGTGGAACAAAAGTATGATCATCAGCCTATTGCGGTCCACTGTTGGACGGTGGCCTCTCCCATAGCACGCTTCTGGCCTCGAACTTCGGCTAATCTTTCCCACTTCCAAAAGTTTGATGTTAGCTATATATTCCTAAGCGCTTGCTGGTGTTTAAAATAACCATAAGATCGTTTATGTTGTGGTTTAGCCACAATATCATAATTTCTAAAGGCACTATATACACTCCGTACATCTGAATTCAGTGACCGATGAAGTACGTAGTAAGCCCGGCAGTCGATTTTGGATATTTATAAAGCTCTGAGAGATTCTGTAGAGTTTATATTTGATGTTTAGCATTTCATATTAATTGTATAACGGTAATATAAAAATGAAATGTGACGTTTTGTTTCATTTGTCGTTAAGTGTTTCCTTCTTCTTTAGATTAAATCTCTTGTGAACGAATTTGCCAGTGACTGAATGTGTCATTGACATTTCTGCCTACCTCGAATAGTACCCGTAAAAGGCACATTTTTTATGGTATAGGGGGGCAAAAGAGTTATCGAAGCCATTTTCCTGACTACCGACGCCCATAGACATGCCTTACTCTCTCCCCCCACCTCCATGGGCCACCGGTTGCTTACAAATCGCACGTAATGCGACAGCACAGCTGTCACTTCACCCCCGTCTCTTGTAAGCGAGAGGTCGCCATCCTGAAATGCATCCAAATTCTTACTTGATACCGCAGCAGCGATAGCTATAATCGCATTACCTAGCATTTGTGAGTTTCCGGTGGTCCGAAGGGGAGGGAAGTAATCATCATCATCACATCTGCACAACAAGGCTTCTACGACTAGCTTACAACCCTTCTAGGTTATGATAAGATAATTCACCGAAATTGTCTTATAATCACAGCTTGTAGCAACTGATGCCGTTTATACTTAATACGTAGTACCGTGCTGCACTGCAGTACAACTGGGCCAGCACGACTGGTGATGTACCTTTGATATGATCACGATGCAAAGTATATTACAACTAGATGCGCCCCGCGGTTTTACTTGCGTAAATTTCGATCCAGTAGAAAATAGAAAGTCACCCGACGGCATCCCATAAGAACATTTTTTCGGGATAAAAACTATGTGTAAATCCAAGTTACCTTCTATGTGTGTGCCAAATTTCATGAAGATCGGTTCAGTAGTTTTTGCGTGAAGGAGTAACAAACAAACGTACAGACAAACTTTCGCATTTATAATTTTTTTTTTTTATGGTATAGGAGGGCAAACGAGCAGTTGTAGCCATTTTCATGACTACCGACGCCCATAGACATCTGCATAGACTACAGCTGATGCGCTGCCCCCCTTTCTCCTCCCACCTCCGTGGACCACCGGCTACTTACACACCGCACGAAACGCGACAGCACAGCTGTTACTTCACGCCGGTCTCGTGTAAGCGAGAGGTACCTCCCCGGTCGTGCCGGCCCAATTCGGCTGCATGCAAGCATGCAGCGTGGCACTACCTCTTACTAAATATATAATATAATAATATAATATTAGTAGGATAACATTACATACATGTAACTATACATTTTTGATTTTTGTTTCGTGTGGTGTGTGGGTAAATGTGGTACCCCAATGGAGGAGATGGAAGGAGGACAACAAATCTGCGAGATAATTATGCTGATGTTCTTAAGCGTCAAGTCATTAAATGGTTTATTAATCTTCTTTTTTCTGTCATTTTAAAAAAAGTAAATTTTCCATTCAATTTTTCGCTGGCAAAAATTCTTTCCTGGCTTAGGGGGCACACTTGGCTGACGACGGGGGAATCCTGTTACCTGCAGATCCCGGTCCCTCCAATTATAGCGGCTGAAGGTACCCACAGGGGTTTGGACCCCTAATTGTGTGACATAGGTATAGGGGCAACCCAGGCTCGTAGGTACCACAGTAAATTCCTCTGGATCAAAAAAAGTTGGCAAAGTTTATAAATAAATTTAGTTCGCCGACCTCACACTGGTCAGGACTACAATCGAAATGGTTTGACAATCGAAATTATTGGCATTCTTAAAATGTAATTTAGTTATTTTTTTTCGTGTTAAATTAAAACAGGGCATCATTTATTAGGATTTTATTTCTTGGTTATGAATAAAGTTGCATTTTTACATGGTATTCATCTTAACACCGTAATTACCAATTATTTATATTTCATTTCTAACATTGCACTTTTTATACAAAAATGGTGTACGGTTATGAAAATAAAAATGACATTTTTTTTTAAATTTCGTTGTTCTTTTACCAACATAACTTATTTTATAAAGTTTAACGAAAGTCATTTGCAAGATAGGTTTCGCGTAGACATAGAACAGGCAAAATATAAGAAATCAAGATTTCCCAATCAAATATCATTTCCCTCTGAATCCTTAATTTTTGTTGGTTTTTTTTCAATAATTCTAAACTGAACTAGGCTTTATATTATACACCTTAATGATTTTATCATAAGTGCCAATTTTATAAATTTTGAACCTAATACAGCCTCTTTGTGAACGTGAACTATTCTCAAATAATATCGATGATTACATCGATATTACCCGACACATCACTAGTTCAAAGAATAACATTTCAAAGTCACTCTTTAGAAAAGGAACTTCAAATTTTTTAGTCGTACTATAATTAATTACTTCACAACCACGATTGTCTTTAAAACAAAATGAATTCTTTTAAAATAATACTAAATTGAGCAACGTATTGAAAGTGACAATAAAACGTTATTCGCTTGGAATCTTCACCGCCATCTTTAAAAAAATGCGCGCCAATTATTTTGACAGCTGCGCTAATTGGCTAGTATTTTTTTAATAAAAAAAACGTTTGATAGGAACACAGCATGTAAAACAATTCACGATAAATTCAATTTACAGAAAACAATATCTTTACAAGTAATACATATAAGCATATATTTATTAATAATCATTATTTCTAATACAACAAGTCCATGTAATCCATTATTTTACTTATAGTACTTTCGGTTTTTTAAAAATTACTACCTATAAAAAACGTAAATACCCTTTTTAGTTCTAATATGGAGGAACGCTTAGGGCAATAAAAAAACGACTACAGAGTAATTTACACTTAACCAATCTTCTAAATATTCATAACACATACAATAAAATTATCTGGTTAATCTACATTTTTATGTCATTTATTCTTAACGTAAATGTATGAATGTAGGCATTACTTAAAAAAAACATTTTTTACTAACGTCCAAATGTTCATATTAGGCATTTTAATATTAAAACACTCCAGACAACTTCTTTATAAATAGCAGGGTGAGTTCAGAAATACCACCAGAGTGGGCTTTGCATTGAGAAGACATAAATAAAAATATAGCACAACTGCGCAGTATAAATCCTTCGGCTTCGAGTCTCTTTTAGAACTAGACAGTTAACATCAAGGTGATAAACATATTTTTCTCGTTACATACCCTGTCAAGGTGCCTCACTACACACAAATAATAAATGCAATATGGAGGCACAAAATAAATATTTTGGCTCAACAAAAAAAATCAATTCAACACAATTGGTATATTAAAAAAATAAGATTAGATATCGTATTGTCTATGCCTCTTGAGTATAGATGGTGTGATATTACAAATGTAACTATTTATTTTAAAAGATGGGAAAACAGAAATAGATAATTATTATGATATAAATATTACTATGTATAAATCATAATAATTATCTATTTCTATTTGTTGTGTTTGTCTAAATTGATAATAATTATGATATAAATATTACTAAGTCAAAATCATAATTATTATCAATTTCTGTAAGTTCTAACAAATTTGGAGATTATCACAACCGCGCTTAAAACGGGACCGTTCACAGATAACTAACGTCAACGTATTAAACTTTTTGCTCCCCCATTTACAAAGTGATAAAAAAAACAAATATACATCTACCATCGTCCTGACTATTCAATTTTCAGTAGAATCACTACCTCTTACATTTTCAGTAAGAGGTAGTGCCACGCTGCATGCTTGCATGCAGCCGAATTGGACCGGCACGACCGGGGAGGTACCTCTCGCTTACACGAGACAGGCGTAAAGTGACAGCTGTGCTGTCGCGTTTCGTGCGGTATGTAAGTAGCCGGTGGCCCATGGAGGTGGGAGGAGAAAGGGGGGCAGCGCATCTGTATAGTCTATATGCCGATGTCTTTGGGCGTCGGTAGTCATGAAAATGGCTACAACTGCTCGTTTGCCCCCCTATACCATAAAAAAAAAATTACAACTTTATTAAATAGAAAGTTTAGTAAGAAATAGTGCCACGATGCACGCATGCAGCCGAATTGGGCTGGCACGACCGGGCAGGAACCTATCACACACGCAACCGGCGTAAAGTGACAGCTGTGCTGCCCCGTTTCGTGCGGTGTGTAAATAGTCGGTGGCCCATGGAGCGGGAGGAGAAAGGAGGGCAACGCATCTGTGTAATCTCTATGCGGATGTCTATTGTCATGAAATTGGCTTCCATTGCTCTTTCGCACCCTTATAGTAAAAAAAAAGGTAATTTAAATTGAGGTCTTAATGTTCCTAAATCCTGTTTCTGCTGTTAGCGAGAATTTCAACAGATTTTCCGATAGATAAAAGAAGTTATTTTCCCCATCAATTCTCAACGATTGGCAGCATAACACTGTTACTGTGTAAACGGAAGGTAGACACAAAAACTATCGCGTGGTATTGTAACAGTTAAAAATATATTGTATGCTTGTCATTGTGTCATAGAGACAAGAAGGGAGAAGGAGGGCATATTACATTAGTTATTCTATTTTCTATCTAAATACCTACTATCTATTTATTTACCTAACCTGGGAAAAGAATACCTAATAAGTATGAATTATATTGTTTTTTTAACAATGTTTTTTGCAATGACCGCATTTGTTTATGTTAAAATTCCTTAGGCCCGTACACAGTCAGTATCTGATTTCGAACTCGATACAGTTGACACTAACTTGAAATATAATCTGTCAGAGCTGAATTCTTTGCAAACAAATACTTTAAGTTAGCGCCGTCTTCGAATATATTCGGAAAAGTTATCACCTGTGTAAATCCCCATATTTTTGTCTATGGCATAGACGTCAAATCTAATCTTATTTTGCCAACATACCGTGTGCACTCGCTTAAACGCTATCTTACAATTTAGTTAAAGCATTCACTTATGTGATTAACACACATATATATAACAAACTAAACTTTGTCACTCTGTCAACATGAACTGTAAAATCAAATCTGATTTTTTCAACGGTCAATTCAACTACTAAACATAATACTGTACTCTATAATAGGGCGGATGTACATAGACTCTACCGTTTTATTTACAATTTTAAGCGCTACTATACCTAAGCGGTGTCGTCAGACAACGGAACGACTTGTCTAAAAAAATTAGATAGAAAATATTTAATGCTATTTCATTACGTACTAGGTGTTATGTGCGTAATTTTACATCTTGATATAATTCAATAAATAATTCTCTAACATCAACTTTCCAATATATACATTTCTTATAATATATTTCAGTTATTGTTCTAATTTTGGCAAAATATAAGCTAGTTGAGCATCAAACTATATTCTATGCGAAGCGGTAAAAAATAACCCAATAAAAATATACTTTCATTAAAAATGTACCAACAATCAATATATATTTTTGTACAGATAAAAAATACTCGAAACAAATAACCATAGACAAAGACTTATACTTTTTACTCCTTATAAACGTTCAATATTTACAAACTATGCTTTTTTCTCTTAAAATATAAAATTGTCTTGGCGGCACTGCACTCACAAGTCTTGACAACGACACATTAACAACTTATTTCTGTATCACCAACACCACTACCCTGTTTTTTGAACTTACCGTTTCCAACCTTCTCTTCTCTGTGATTTTTCTGGTTATGGTTCTTGTTGTTTCCGCCATTTTGGTTACTGCTAGAACTGGATGTGTTATCGCTGTCAGCGTACGGGACGTCTGTCAAAGGACCGTTTAGCAGACTCGCCGCGGAGCTGCTCTGTTTCAATTTGCTCTTTTCCTCCTTATTCTCTTCCTTGGGCAGATCGTGTATGACCGCTTTCTTGGGATCTATCTGTATAGTTTTAGATTCTGACAGCTTGTTCGGTGTTACCACATTTATGTATGGAGGGAGGATATTTTTAGCCGTTGACATGGTTGTCAAGTTGACAGATCCGCTGTTCTTCTTCAGCGCGTTCAGGTTCTCCTCCAACCGAGCTGCGTCCAGACAGAACGGTTTCGGTTTTGGTGTTTTGGGTTCCTTGTTCCACGCGTTGATCCGCGGTGGGTCCGGGGACGCTATGGGCGCGGTCTTTCTCTCTGGAGCGAGGTTGTTTGGTCTATTGGTTTTGTCTATGACGATCGTCTCTGTGGCTTGCGAAAGAACGGTCTCTGGTGGCTTCGGTGATGTTGGAGTGATGCTTATTAATTTATCGACCTGAAAAGGTTTAACAATAATATTATTTGACGTTCGGATATTCTTCTTTTCTGGCAAAAATATTAAATTTGGGTAAACCTAAAAAGGGACACACCAGTAAGTAGTAAGAGATAGGGCTACAACTGCGTTGGAGCCGAATTCGGTCGGTACGATTGAGGAAATAGCTCTCGCTTAAAGTGCCAGAAAGTAAAAACTACTCGGTGGGCCATTGCATAGGAAGGCGGAGGGTCACGTCTACAAAAGCTGTTTGTGGATGTTTATGGGCGTTGGTAGTCACCAGACTGCAGCTACTCCTTTGCCTCATATATTAAAAGACTTCCACTGTACTTGCAGTCGAGAGTACCGCAACACATCATTTTTTTTGTCATCAGAAACTAATATATATACAAGATTAGTTTTTGGTTACCGGCCATATTTAAAAATAAGGAAATAAACATCATTTCAAGGATGTGTTTTAATTTTATCGTCTCATTTGTAATATTTGTTACATAAACATCGATTTGATACGGCCCGTAACTATACCTACGCGCATTAGCACCCGAGAGTGTGTTGACCTCAACAGCTGATTGTGTTTTGTATCCACTGCGTGCGACCGCCGCCTCAGCGCGGCGGCAATGATCAGTTATGTTACCCACACGGTATTTATTTTCGTACGGCACAAAAACATTTTTTATATTATTTTTATTATTTCAACAAAACTGAAAATTTGGCCGGTGACCAAAAACTAACCCTGTATATATATGTATATATGTATTCTGTATCTACTATTAATGTCCACAGTCACATCAGCACGTTGATTGTAGAACTCTCGAATTACTCAGTAAAAAGTTCGAATTGGATCGGCACAACCATTCACCTCTCTCAAGTGAATATTGGTAAGACTTGTCGCGTCGACATCCCTAAAGTGCATTTATAATAACTCACCACCACCGCTGGTCCTGCGCTATCCTTCCTGCCATCAGGGGAAGCTCTGGGTCGCTCTGTGAAGGAGGTTTCCTTGATCTGGGTCCTGTCGTCTACCTTGGAAGCCAGAGCCATATCGTCGTCCATCGACAGACCCTCAACTGAACAGATGAGCCTGGGGAAGGGAAATTCGTCAGCATACACATACTGTAATGGCATCTATATTTGATAGCCATCCAATATAGAGTTAGTGTCAGGTATTTCTGGTTTAGCTGAATTGGGCCGGCACGATCTCGAGGGACCATGTCTGGGCTTCGGTAAACTCAGACTTGTGTACTCCATAAATTTAAAAAAACTATCGGGGCACTGCAGAAGAGCGACCTCCCAAAAAAGATCCTTTAAGCAAAGCAATTTCAACCAAAGAGATGTCCAATACAGCATGGGATGACTATGATTGTTCGTCGAGAGACGAGAACATGTGAGGTTATTTTTGAGTGTCAGTAGTTGCCAATAGATTTCGACTACTTTACCCCTAATACCATAAGCCCATCACTCCCTGTATATGGATGTTTATGGGTGTCTAGTCACAAATAGGTTCCGACTGTTCCCCCCTTTTCTCCCTTATGCTGTAACTCATCGATCCCTTCATGTGGGGGCTTATAGGGTTGCAACTCCGAAGCTCGCAAGGTTAGGGGCCTTGATAATTTTGTACCTTTATAAGGGCCCCTTCTCAACTCTAAGGTCTCCAAATCCCCGGCCCCATGAGAGCTTGATCCGGCGCTGCCTTTATGCGGATGTTTATGGTTGTCTAGTCACCTGAGAACCCCTTCCCCCTTATGCTACCACTCACCGGTCCGTGGACTTAGACGGTAGAAACTTTGTGCTGGTCTTCTGAGGGGGCGCGGAAGCAGAGGAGTCCTGGCGCTCGCCGCTGTTGCGTCGTGAGCCCATTGGAATGTTGCCATAGTCTTGTGATGCTGGAAGAGAGATATCAGTGGTTGTGTGCAGTAGCGGCGTGAAGAGGGGCAGATGGGCGGTCCGCCCCGGGTGCCAAGCATCAAGGGGTGACAACTCAACTCAATAGAGTAGCTCAGTAGCTAGCCACTGATGCATCTGCACGACGAGGACGGCGCAGGCGGAAGGGGCCAGTGATTTCAGCCTCTCCCTACACCCACGCCGTTGATTTGTGATTTGATTTATTTTGGGGGTGCTCGCTCAATAGAAAACCGGCCCTGTAGTAAACCAATTCTGCGCCGCCACTGGTTGTGTGGTTGTGATGATGAACGGTGGTGGATATACACTAAGGGCAATCGGATCGGATAGGATAGCCAGGGCGGCAATTTATTTAAGACAGCCAAATATGGAAATTGAAACAAAAAATATTCAGTGCAATAAAAATAAGGAATTCTTACGCTTAATTAACCGTCTTTTGTTTGATGACGATGATTTGTAAACTTTTAGTAAGAATTATATTATCATTAAAATATATACCTACATACATTAGGCAAAAAAAAATTATTGAAAATTAACACCACCTAATACACCACTAAGTTCATTCGTTTTTATTGCAACCCAATTAAGCCTTTACTTCGTGAAACCAGTTTCCATCTATCTCCAATGGAAGAGCGGTCAATTGGACAATCATGTGATTGTTGGGTACACCAAAAGGTTTGCCAAAAAGTACTACTCTCTCACCTTTCAGAAGAGGTGGATATGGTGAATCCATTTCTGACTGCTCGTGGGCAGCCATTGGCGATTTGCTATGAGGTACCAACGGATCCGTCGAGCTAAAATATCACACACATTTAGTTTTGGCAGAAAACACAAAATTAAATTCTTATATTCCATAGTATTATATTGTATGTTTGAAATATATAAAGTTATAGTAATGTAACAAGGCTGATTATAATTCTACTTTTTTTTTATTATTCCGCCATTTTTAATAATTTGATGACACGCTTAAATTTTAAATTAACATTTCTTTACATTAACAAAATTCAACTGTAGACAACACGTGTTACGCTTGCCGTATTTTTTCAGAAAATTATCAACTTTTTTTGCAGAATTGTAAGAATTTTTTTCAAAATTTTATTTGTGGTAGAATTGTTGCACCCGAAAACTACTGTTATCTAGTATCTCAGTGGCAAGTAGTACTCAAAGACTAGCAGAAAATTTTCCTGAGAGATGAAAATTACAAAAATATCTTTCTGAAGCTAATAAGTTATAGTTCCAAATCTGTCCAGAGAGGCGCAATCATAGCAAGAACGTTTTGAATGGGTGAGACACGACTCGTGTCTCACCCATTCAAAACTTTTGTCTTCCAAAAGTGCCGCTCCCTTTATTTATATCTTTTTATTGACACTGTTTATGCATGAAGTTTACACTCATGTAAAACCTGAGCAACATTTAGTGCTAACACCGCTTATTTCACCAGTGACGTCACTATTTTCGTCAATATGTTAAAACATATGTAAATAATAAGTGATTTAATGAAATTGTAAATATATATTTACAATTTATTATAATATATTTAAAAGTGTAATTAATTAAAGGTTAATAGATTTAAAAATATAATAGGAACATTGAATTTTCACATAAAATCAACAATCCCTAATGTTTGTTTCCTAAATATAGTCTTGTTATTAAACGTTTATGCTAGAGTCGACGTATAGCTAATAAAGGAATTGGTGAAACTTAAATTTTAAGTTTTTATCCATTGTGTCTTATATTAGTCTTCATTGTTAGTGGTACATACATTTTAATTTTATCTTACTTTAAACTACATTATAACAGCCTTATCACAACAATAACAAATTCAATAAGCAAGTTGAAAATATTAATTAAATATAATTAATAAATATTGGAACAAAAGAGTGAAATTTCTACCAAATTTAAATGTTTTGGAAATATTAAAATAACTTAAATATGTATTTTAGTAGTCAAAGATGTTAAATAAATCCAGAGATAATTTGACAAAGTAGAGTAGAAAATATTATTAATTTAATAATACATTTAGAAAAAAAAAAACTTTTAATGAGGCAATGTTGCTTTTGTTACTTTTTTTCAACGACAAACTAAAATATAAATATCGACATTTCTATGTTTCCCAAAGGACTTTTAGCACTGTTTATTAATCTTAATTTTTTAATTTAATTAATTTTATATCTATCTTATAGCTATCATCATTTTATAGGCTATCAGGAGGATTCCAGTTTCTAGGACTTAGCTGTTTTTAATAACATTTTAAGAATAAACTAACTGATTAATTAGCAATTATTCAAAACTCTTTTGAACTGTATTTTCATTTGAGGATGTCGCTTGGAAAAGTGATGACAATAGACTCCTGGAATCTCAAAACGCGTCGATATAAAAACTGCTTAAAAAGGGGGAAGTTGGAATTGTCAAGAGGCCTTAGATATAAATTAATTTTCACATAAACAAGCTATATATTAACTATTAATTCGTGCTCTTCTTGTATAAATTTATGAATTTTTTTTTTTTTTAATTAATTAATTAATTTATTTCTTTCAAAATTCATGTACCTATGTGTGCAACGAACATTAGGATTTTACAATGCAATGTTACTTATTTTTTACTCTCCTTGTCAGTTTATAATGAGTATTGAAATAAAAATTCTTAAAATTAAATATTTTGTTCGTTTAATTATGTGTGTTTTAAAGATATTTAATTTACGTTTTTTCTCTAATTCTATTTTATTTTACGGGGGTCTAAGCATGCCCGCTCGCATACAGAGCTATCGCTTTGTTAATTTTGATTTTAATGTTGTCTAAATTTTCTCTTTTTGGTATAAAAATATTTATAATATTTTCTATTAAAAAAATATAAAAGTTGTCGTGGTATTTTATTTTTAATGTTTACCTAATCTATAGAGCAGTGATCAAAATCATTTTTTTTTCGTATTAAACCTTTAAGTTTAAGAACAAAATAGATAAAAAAATATTTTACCTTATAGATAAATTATATTATAGATTTTGTATTACGTTTTGTTTTATACAAAACTTATAATTGACTATGCTCGTTATTAATGTGGATTTTATTTTAAAGAGAGAATTTAGACAATATCAAAATTGTTAGCACGATTATTTTTGACTGTACATACGACTATACTATAGCAATTATTATGGAATGCAATTTAATATGACCGTTATTTTTAAAAATAATCATGCTCGTTTTGTTATAACATCCAATTAATACGGGACTGCCACATTACAATCGAATTCCTAAAGATTAAATAAGTAGGTGAGACTGGCAATCATAACATCGCACACTGGTTAAAATAAATAGGATTAAAATTTTGAATTTTTTTAAAACATTTCAAAACTTTGTACAAATGAAGCCGGTGCGAACCATGAAATAATGATATACAATTAAGAAGTTCATCTTTTTTGAAATAGTAAGAACATTTTCCAGTTTAATAATTATATAATGTAACATTAAATCATTCGAATAATTTAAAAAAGGCATAACCCAGACCATTTGAAAAACAGACTCTTACTCTATTTTCAGTGACACTCTCGTAACTAAATCAATCGATCTTTTACTTTAAAATTCATTGGTTTTGAACATATTATATTATGTAGGCTACGTAGCCATTGCTTGCTATGTTCAGACAACAATTGTGGCCACTTTTTTTTTCTTAAATTTTAACGTATTTATGATTGCCAGTCGTATGATGTTTACCTAGCATCTTCTGCCTGGTCCTGAGGAGACAGCGGCACGAGGTAGTCACCGGCCGACGAGCGCTGCCAACACAGCGCGGATAAGCACACAGGGAGACCAACATTACAACACGGCACACACTTCCAATTCAAACATCCATGGCCTCCTTAATTTTTATATGTATGTTCACTGACAGGTATTGTCAGTTGTTAATTTTTTATCTATAAATTCACTTACTGTCATTATCAGTTGTCAAAGTCAAACTGACAGTTATGTCGATCAAATTAGGTTTTGATATTTTTTCATATTCTAATTTTCTTTGTAATTATTTTGTTTGTTTTAAAAAGACCATGGAAATATTTGTTCTAACGATGTTACGATCTCCCTGCATATCTTTCAATTTAGGTCTAAGCGTGCACAACATTGGGCTTTACGCGGGAAGGTTTTACGTCATTCTAGATATTTTTTCATTGTTTTAAATTTTCTGTCACAAATCGAAAAGCCCAATGTTGGAGGAGAGGTATAAAGAACAGGTAAAGATTTCCGCTATAGCTACTAGGCAAGTTAACACTCAATTATAACAAGTGTTTTCGTTGAAGAGAAAAAAAGAGATTCCTCGAAATGTATGTAGTGTTTTAATGGAATGACGTTTGATTTTTTTAAATTTTAATAAAACACTCCATGCAAAATGAATATGGCGTACATATCGATGAATCTCTATCTAGCTACAGGGGTTCTAAATATCTACGCGATTCTCATTCCGGGTAGGGTAGTTAGAAAAGAAAAATAAATAACAGGAAACTGTCATGCGTCAGTCGCAAGCACGGTCTTTATTTCGCTAACATCGATATTTTTAAATTTTGTAAAAAAAATGTAAAAAAAAACAGTTACTTGCTTCTAGTAGCCAGAGCGAAAACATTAATTGGAAAAGAGAAACAATTATAAATTAGTACAATTTTAGAACGCTAATTTTATGTTTTTTAAATCTGTGTAAATGTCAAAGAGAATTTTATGATCTGTATACAATTGGGATTTTAAAATAATATTGTAATTCATATTTTCTTTGAAGTAATTTGCTTGCTTCATAAAAAACACTTCTATAATAACTTAAACTCTTTCGAGATTATCACCGAAACGTTTTTTTCACCTTTGGACGATATTCTTTTTTTGAATTTAAAAATCGAAGTGTTTTTTTTATAAAACAAGGCGTAGATACTGAGGTTTGAGTAAATCAAATGGTGTACCTGGGGACCGTCGGAGTTGTCACTCGGCTCCACATTGCCGATAAGGAACGATCGTATTATTGGGAGCGGCGCGTTCATAATTTCAGGATCCTTGTAAAAAATACAATAAGTTTATGATTATTGCTATCTATCTAATCTTGCTACTTACCACACATTAAAATCACAATTAGTAGCTAATAATTGGAACAGATTTCTTTCATATTTGATTGGCATTTCATATTGGATAGACATGTGCTTCTTCTTTTAGTTTACAAAATTAGAAAATAGATTTTGAAGTTTTGTCCTAAGCAGGATAAATAAATCATCGATTTCCACAACAGTATAAGTGTATATTTCATGGAGACTAGAAACAAGAAGAGCACTTTCGTAGAAAAAACAGATGCAAAAGTGACTTTTCGAGGCGAGACGATTACGTTACGTTTCCGTATGCGTTGCAGTATGGAGTTTCATACAAAGAATACTGAACAACTCGAGGCGATACGGTTACGTCCCCTATTCGAGTTGATAAGCGTGCGGTGATCATAATCCGACCGAGAGACCCCTGGTTATGAGTGCCATCGGGTACTGACCTGCAGGAAGCCCTGCAGCTTGTCGAAGATCTGCGAGAAGCTGGGCCGGTCCGCCGGCGTGGGGTTCCAGCAGTCGCACATCATGCGGTACACCTCAGTCGGGCAACCTGTAGCAAATATTTGGTAAGAGGTAGTGCTACACTGCATGCTTGCATGCAGTCGAATTGGGCCGGCACGACCGGGGAGGTACCTCTCGCTTACACGAGACCGGCGTAAAGTGACAGCTGTGCTGTCGCGTTTCGTGCGGTGTGTAACTAGCCGGTGGCCCATGGAGGTGGGAGGAGAAAGGAGGACAGCGCATCTGTATAGCCTCTATGCGGATGTTTGTGGGCGTCGGTAATCATGAAAATGGCTCCGGCTGCTCGTTTGCCCTCCTATATCATAAAAAAAAAAAAAATATTGCATTACACGTTTTCTCTGTGTTCGTCGTCAATGACGGGGAACTCCCCGTTTCTCCGGCCGAGATAACAATCATCTCTCCCGCCTACGGGGATCCCCGTTTTAACCTCAAACCTAGTATAGTCGCCCGAAACTATCAACTTAAAATGTTTTATTCAAAATAGAATTTAAAAAATTTGCTTTTTGAACGTCAAAAAATTACATCTACCACCGGTTCAACCCTAGCCCTGCCCTGAGAAGAACCGGCGGAACAAACTCAGCAACTGTGAGTCGGGTGACGAGACTAGGTTGATTGTATTGTTGATTGAGATAATCCAATGAAGCCGTGCTGGGCTACTCTTCACTTACTCTCACTCCGAATCACTTACACAATAAACATAGTTATGTTAAATAATTTAATTTCACGTAACAAGTATCGACTTAGGGTCAATTCACACCAAAAGCGCGGCGAAGGGCAGCGAAACGGAGTGCAGTTAATGTGTCATATGAATTTCAACTTTATAATAATTACTATAATACCTATTATCGCATGACAAACTCGAACGAGACGCGCGGATTCCCGCGACTGCTCGAGCATTCGCTGGAATCCGCGCGGAAGTACTACAGTAATGAAAATAAAGTTTAAATTTATATGACACTGAAGGTGCGCTTCGCTTCGCTGCCCTTCGCCGCGCTTTTGGTGTGAATTGAGCCTTAGCGTGAAATATGACGTCACTATCGGTTTGTGTGTGATACTCACCGAAGGGCTTGTCCAGTCTTCCACCTCCGGAGACCAGCTCCATGACCTCTCTGTTGGCGCAGCCCGTGTACGGCATCACGCCGAGAGAGAAGATCTCCCACAGCAGCACGCCGTACGACCTGGAGACCACGTTAGAGAGTAGAGACAGAGGAGACAAATAAAAACCCGATCCGTGACGTAACAAGTCCCATAGTTCATTCAGAGGCCAATGCGCACAGATCACTCTACGCCCCGCGCTTTTACCGCGTAAATTTCGATCCCATGGAACATAGAAATACATCCCGTGGCATCCAATAGGAACATTTTTTCGGGATAAAAATTATGTGTTACTATCTGTGTGTCCCAAATTTTAAGAAAATCGGTTCTGAAGTTTCTGCGTGACGGAGTAAAAAACAAACAAACATATTAGTAGGATATAGTCCCACAAATGGCAATCTGGGGCAGCAACAGCCTGTGGATCTGCCGTGAAATGAAAACTTAACACAACTTAGTGAGAATTACCTGTATTTAGTGGTACACACTTGACGTTAAGAGTTTGTGTAGCAGCTTCCTGTGCTACGTAGCATTTGTTAGTAGTAGTGTAGTGTTTGATAAGCAAAATTAATTCTGACCGTGATACGCTTTTTCGCTCCTACAATGTAATTTTGCTTATCAAACACTACTTTGATTATACCTTTTTAGACAGTAGAGAAACTGAGGAAGTTTTTAAAACTATGGGCAATTATGGTGTACTATTTTATTTTTTCACAATGAATAGTTAAAACTTGACAAAAAGTAACAAATAAATATAAAAGAAAACTTTTAATCCAAAATTTCATAGGTTTTTAAAAATTTACATCTAAAATCGTAATTTTATTAGATAGTGCAAGCAATTCTGAATAAATAAAAAAAACACACAAAAATACCTTAATTTGTAGAAGTTATGAGCAAATTACTAGTCGCGGTGGAAATTTTTCGAAAAAACACAAAAATATTCATAATTTTCACAGTTTTGCCAACCCTAACATATACAAAGTATATTTTTTTATAGCTAGACATCAGGGATAGCCCTAGTTAACCGATTATCCACCCATTACGACAGATATATTATAGAGAGAGATATAGAGTATATTATTATATCTACAGCATTCATCATATGTGATGCGGCAATGAAGATACAGAATCCGTTTTTTTATTCATTTGGTTTAATTTCACCGCTCTTCCCTCCAATACCCACCACACGTCCGTCTTGCACGTGAACACGCCGTCGATGTACGCCTCGGGCGGCATCCACTTGATGGGCAACATGGCCTTGCCCCCCTTCTTGTAGTAGTCGGAGCGGTAGATGTCGCGCGCCATGCCGAAGTCCGCGATCTTGACCACGCGGCCCGGGCCGCGACTGGTGAGGAGGCAGTTTCGGGCCGCTATGTCCCTGGAGACACGATAAAACAACAAATAAAAAAAATCCCGCTGAGTTTGTTTCGCCGATAGATATTGTGGCCAGGGCGGTAACATGGTTAGAAGGCAGTTGCAAGCCGGTATGTCCCTGGGGACATGAGAAAAAAGATTTAAAAAAAAATCCCTCTGAGTTTGTTTCAGCGATAGATAGTGTGGCCAGGGCGGTAACATGGTTAGGTGGCAGTTGTGGGCCTCTATGTCCCTGGGGACATGATAAAACAACAGATAAAAAAAATCCCGCTAAGTTTGTTTCGCCGATAGATAGTGTGGCCAGGGCGGTAACATGGTTAGGAGAAAGTTGCGGGCCGCTATGTCACTGGGGACATGATAAAACAACAAAAAAAAATCCCTTTGAGTTTGTTTCGCCGATTGATAGTGTGGCCAGGGCGGTAACATGGTTAGGTGGCAGTTGCGGGCCTTATGTCCCTGGGGACATGATAAAACAACAAATAAAAAAAATCCCTTTGAGTTTGTTTCGCCGATTGATAGTGTGGCCAGGGCGGTAACATGGTTAGGAGAAAGTTGCGGGCCGCTATGTCACTGGGGACATGATAAAACAAC
>LUGF01030810.1:109215-119666 GCA_001625245.1 Calycopis cecrops
GCCTCTGGATCCAACCACCACCCGCACCTACAGACATTATACATTAGTTTATTGGTAAGAGTTCTGCGAGGAATAGGTTCAGAACAGAAGGTGATGTCATCCCGGCTAAACTTTTTTTTTTACTTTAGGGTAGCATTGGGATGGCAGTCCTGTAGCCGAAATTCGGCTACAGCTCTTTTGTACAGACATCATTTGTTTATTTATATTATTGGTCCATTTATTAAAAGGTCTGCGAATAATAAAATCATAAATATAATAAGATACGAAATAAAATAAATTGTAAGTCGGTAGTCATGAAAATGGCTTCTACTGCTCGTGTCCCATTTAAAAAAAATCTCACCGGAAGTCCTCCCCAGCTCCCCGTACATGTACCCCGACTCGGGGGTGGCGTTGGTCCTGCCCCGGCCGTGCTGCGACCCGTCGTCCCGGAACACCCCCACCGAGAGCCCGCCCCCCCCGCCGCCCACCAGCAGCGGGATGGGGTTGCCTTTGTTGTCCACCTGAATAACACAAATTTCAAATTTTGAAAAACTCTGTGCATTCTTTGCAAAACTCTTTTATGCGCGCTTGATTTGGTGAGTAAGCTGACGAGAGTGTTACAAAAAAGTGTGATCGGGCAAGCCTAACGAAAATTGTCAAATAAATACCATATGACATGTTATTGAAACTACTGTAATGAATTTGTGTATTAAATCTATAATTAAGTTTTACTTCAGTTGTGTGGTCTAAGGCACGCACATTTTTTTATATTGAAAAGGTTTAAGCAGCATTATAACAATACTACATTATGCTCCAAAACAGTCCCCCACATCTTTGGACCCCCCAAAATAAAACAGGGCACGCGGCTAGCGAGATGAGCTGGACACCTTCGGGATTGGCGCTGCAGCTGTCTGGCACACGATAGAGAGGTGTGGAAAGAGAGTGGAGACGCCTTTGCCCAGTAGTGGGACACACCAGGCTGACAATAATATACAAGGTTGATACAAGCGAGAGGCATTAAATGAAACCACATATTTAGTGTATCATTTCCAGGCTACACAACAAAAATCAATCGGAACAATAGTTTAGCCACAGGAATTTTTTAAAGATTTTTCTCACTCGTACACGCTGTATCGCAGCTGATCGCCGACTATGGGCGGCCAGGGTTATTCACCCCGTGCTCGCTGTAGCCGTACGGTACAAAGAGTGATAAATTTTTTCGCTATTTAACTTGTTTGAAAATACTATTTTCGTATACTTGTCGTAAACTTTTTTTAATAGTTTCGGATTCAATGTAGGTACTTATAGCACATGCGGTTTCATTGAATGCCTCTCGCTCTTATCAACCCTGTATAAGATGACCTTTGAAAATACCTGTGCATTTTTTGATAAATAAAGGTTTATTTTCAACTTACTTTAAAAAATACCCTGTATTATTTATTCAAAATTAAACTTGTGCAATTTTTTATTACGAAAATGTAAGTTTTTGTTATTTGCAAGTTACTTCAAAACCCTTCGTGCACGTTCGTAACAAAGTTTCGTAACTGGTTACGAATGTGGAATTTTTTTCGCTGTTTCGTAACTAGTTGTCTGTAACTAGCTACGAAAAGACACTTTTAATTACTATTTCATAACTATATTTTTCAAGCACGTTCCTTACCCGGTATACAAGACCCAGCACGTCGAAGTTGAAAGGCCAGTGCCAGTTGAGGTCGTCAAGCATGTGCCAGTGGAGGTCATCAGGAAAGTGCATTTCTAACCTAACTTGTCGGTCTCGGTGTGTTTTTCAAATAAAGATTTATTTATTTATTTATTTATTTATTCATGTGAAATTTTTAACTTATGTCATTTTATAAATTTATATCACAATCCAAAATATACTCATTTGAAAAGTCTTTCGACAAATCATATTATGATGGTCCAATGCGGTTTACTCTGGGCCCGTGACCCCTGTTACAAGTGTAACTTACTTGTAAGTAGGTACATGTACCTAACAGATATAAAGTAAGTATTTAAAGGGGATGTGTGATGTAAGTATTTATTTCTAAAGGCCCAGAACAATTAAAAACTTATCTAATGCTGCTCACTTAATTTACAAGAAAAAGGTAGATGCCCCCACCACTTACCTCGTCGTCATTTACACCAATGAGAGAGTTTTATTCAAGAGGCCCAGTGTAATTTATACAACTTATCCATTAGGGCCTACAACTTATCCACTAGGTCCCTGCAACTTATCCACTAGGGCCCTGCAACTTATCCACTAGGGCCCTGCAACTTATCCACTAGGGCCCTGCAACTTACCCCCTAGGGCCCACTCACCAGGAACACGTAGGTGCCGCCCCCTCCCCCGCCGCCGCCGTCGTTGACGTGAGTGTTGCGCACCTCGTGCGTCTTGCTGGTGTACACTTGCAGGGTCCCGTTGGCGCGGTGGGCGCACTCCTGGCCCTCTTTGGCTGAGAGGGTCTGGAACAGATGGCAACGAATCACATGTTGGGAACCACTGACGAGAGGTGTGTATGTGTAGAAAAAGAACATGCTTTTATATTTTATGTATAGTATATATATATAGGTACTAGCTTCCGCCCGCGGCTTCGCCCGCGTGAATTTCGGACTTCCCAAATTATTTAAAATTTTAACTTATTATGTTATTCTGATATATATAATTTTTATCAATAAACTATTTCTATTTCTATTTCTATTTCTATGATATGAAAGCTATATTATTGTAAAGTTTCGTGAAAATCCGTTCAGTAGTTTCGGAGATTAGCCCGAACAAACGGACAAACAGACAAACAAAAAAAATTAAAAATCATAGAAAAGTGTTCTGTTACTATTTTAAAATCGCCCCCAATTAGTTTTTCGTAAATATATTCAATGTAAACACTAAAATTTTACTGTTTTATTATATCAATGTATAGATAGTATGTGGGTGCAAAAGCGCAGTCGGAGACAATTTCGTGGCTACCGACGCCCATAGACATCCGCATATCCGCTGTGTCGCCGAACTGAACCAGAAAGATCGAGAATATTCTTGATTTGACCAAGATATATCGAAGTGGCTATGATATCGAGTTTCGTGCGGTTTGTAAGTTTCTGGTGGCCCAGAGAAGCGGTAGAACAATATCAAACGCCGATACCTCGTTTGTCACCTTGTACTAAAAAACATGTCGCAATCAGAGACAGAAAGCAAAAATATAAAAAGCCTTATGAGGGTTAAGTGTTTAATATTTTTAATACGCACTTAATCTTTCTAATTATTTAAGTTTAAAAAGTTTTTTTTTTAAATTAATAAATCTAATTTAACTAAAGAAAATCGACATAATATGTACGAAGCAGTGAAAAGCTTCTAAGATAATTTTGAGATGGTGGACTCGTACCTTCTTGCAGGCGTTGAGGCCCTGCTGCCCCATCAGCATGTACAGCCTCTCGCCCCGGTGCAGCTCGAACAGGGCCCGCGCCTGCGCCCCGTGCGAGACCCCCGCCCACATGGAGCCCAACCCTCCGGACGCGCCCGTCGCTATTATACTGCGAACACATACAAATACATTTTAAGCTGCGTATCCACTATGCGCTCCTGGCGCGCGTGCCATGAACACCCGCGCCAAGAGTGCGTTCCGCAGAACACGCTCCAAATAATATCAACTAAGCGCGCATGGCGCGCGCGGCAACTGTTCCAGTGTTCGGTTCGTTAATTTACGGCACCTTTGATTATCCATAATGGGAGCACAACAAACAAAAACATCCGTCTCAACTGGCGCGCGCGCCACGATTGATGCGTGTTAAAAACCGACACCCGACGGAACGGTCCGCTCCGCGTTCGGGCGCTCCAACGAACACAATGGCGCGCGTTCCAAAATGGTAACTATTTCGCGCTCTTGGAGCGCGCGCCAATGTTCGCTCTCTTGGAGCGCATAGTGGATACGCAGCTTTAGTGTCGTGACGAGTTAAGTCATTTATACTAGACTAGCTGTGCCCCGCGGTTTCACCCGCGTTAATTTCTGAGAAATCCATGTAAACTTCAACATCCTATTTCACCTCCTTAAGGGTTGAATTTCTAAAAATCCTTTCTTACCGGATGCCTACGTCTTAACATCTACCTGGATGCCAAATTTCAGCTTGATCCGTCCAGTGGTTTGGGCTGTGCGTTGATAGATGGCTATGTCACGTTTGAATTTTATATATATAGATGTAATTTTAAATTAAGCGTAACCTACTAGACAGGATAATAGGTCGGATCAGGCTACAAAGTGACATTATTCTCTCTCTCCTATTAGGTTGTTCAGAATGACCAACCTTTAATGAAAGTTGGACTAGGTTTACTCCTCCTAGAGCTAGGGTGGGCTCTGTTGTCTAGTACTCACGTGTACCTCGCTCTGCATGTCTAGTACTGTCCTGTACGTAAGTACTCACGTGTACAGCCCCTCGCTGGGCACCTCCCAGATCTGTATACCCTCGTAGGGCGCGCTCTGTATGACGGTGACCGAGGTGTCGGAGTAGGCGCGGTCGCACATGGTCTGGTTGGGCCCGGTCCGGCCCACGGCGCCGCAGGGGGTGAAACGGTACACTGGAAGAGAGGAGCGAGCTTGTAATTTGATTGTGACGTCACTGGATCCGTCAAGTCCGAGACGGGCGACAACCGCAAGCTATAACCGCACGCTGCAAGCGACGTCACTGGTTTCTATATCTCTATGAAATCGACCGCATGTCGCCGCGCTCGGTCGCTTGTCGCTTGCGGTTGTCGCCCGTCTCGGACTTGTACCTTTATTCAAACGTATGTATAATAGTACCATATAAATAAGTTACATCGATGTACCTGCGCAGAAATCATTTTTTGGAAAGGCGCGAAATTATTTAAGCCTTGGAGAAATTCTTCATTCGCCATTGGTCAAACGAGAGTTGGCTGTATTGGCATTCGTCAGTTGCTTAGCCGAATGACAGTTCTCATAGGCTGTCATTCATACACACGTCAAAAGTCATGCAGCACAGATATCGTGAGCGAGATAGCATGAGCTCACGTCTTGTTATATTTTAAGCCTTATTAGTTGAAGAATAAGGTTTTTATTGAATTGGTGTTATAAATCGGATTAGATCGGCCTATGTTGCGCTGTTCTGCGTCAACGACGAAAGTCGATGTAACTTATTAACGTAGTCGAATTATAGGTACGTATATATGTTAGTACCCGGCTACAGCCTAAACGGCTTAACCGAATTTAAAGTATGATGTGTCATTAGATTCGTCTTGATGATGCTGGGTATATCTATAATTCTATACTAATAATATAAAGCAGAGGAGTTTGTTTATTTTTTTGTTTGTTTGTTTGAACGCGCTAATCTCTGGCACTACTGGTACTATTTAAAAAATTCTTTCATTATTAGTTAATCCATTTAGCGAGGACGGCTATAGACGTAAATGACGGATATAGATTTTTACCGACCGACCGATTCACGTAAACCAAGTTGCGTGCGTCCGCTAGTCAAAATTTATTTTAATCAGGTTTTGTATTTTTCCATTTAACATCGCTTAAAGTTTGAAATTTGGATCTTCGTATGAATGTAGACAATACAATTAACTTATCGTAAGCCATAATGGCTTCAACAATAATGTCACATTTACTCAACTAGTGATCCCGCTAAGATCGAAACTCGATCTAAGGGAAAACTTTGTAATTTGTAATTAAAAACTAAATATCATATGACATGTTATGACATTGTAACTATGCTAAACAATTTATGTAGAATTTACAACACTTGCAAAATACCTTAGACGAAGTAGGGTAGACTGGGTACGGTTGTGACAATTTTCAAATGATTGCCTATAACTTTTAAATTATGCTATTAATCTGAACAAAAAATGTATTCTAATGAAGTTTATTCATTGCTTAACGTATAAACATGAAACTTATATGTCTAAATCAAATGGTTAGTTCATAAAATGAAATTTAAAAAAAAAGGAAGGGAAATTGTCACAACCAAACCCACCCCAAGGACGGTTGTGACAGTACTGGGGGTCAATAGTGACACGATGAAAACGATGTAATATAATCACAAAATAAGACAAAAATACTCTAAAATGCCAATAAAACACTTTAATTGCAAGAAATAATTATTTATTTTTATATAACAATCAACTAAATTAGACTTTCCTAACAAAAGAAATAAAATCTTTGAATATTTTAATCTCTTACATATAAGGCACTATAGGATCTTTGGTTACAATCAGTAGTCTTCATTAGTATAGTCAGTCTTCATTTAAACCTATTATGTAAGTAACTTAAAGTATTTATAACAGTCTGCACTTAAAATTAGTTAAAGTGGACTTAACAAATACAGTGTAAACTCTTTATAACGAAACTCAAGGGACTGAGCATATTTTGTCGTTATAGAGAGTTATCGTTATATGGAATGAATAAAAAATACAACCAAATTAACAAGAATTTTTTAATACATGTCTTTAATATGTCTTAGACTGCCTTTTACTGGCCATGTTAACAGTTTCAAAGTAGATTTACGACTGATAATACGATAGGTACACAGTATGCTTAGTTGAAGACCGCTTTGATCACTTCCGAGAAAATAATACGTCATGCTGCACGTGTTCAAGGCAATTAAGGATAACAAAAACATAACATAAACAATAATACCGATAATAAATATTTGCCGTCTAAAAATTTCACACACATTTCTTTGTAATAGAGAATGGGTGTATCGCTACAGAGAGTGTATCAATATGTGGGTTTTAACGCAAACCAACCAAGTTGTGCTCACTTCTACCTTATAGGGAGTTTATCATTATAAAGGATAACGTTATAAAGAGTTTACACTGTATAATATATTAATCATGTTCATAATCATATTAAAACTTAAACTCTATTCTATTTTAAAACTAAACTCAAAACATAACAACGTGCTCAAAATCATTTAAACAGGAACTCAAATATTTTTTTAGAAATGTAGCCTGTGAAAATTTGTAAAAGTAAGTTTGACAACGAATCTAATCCGACTCATCAGAGTTGTGACAAATATAATACCGACTACCATTTGTACAGTTTACATGGGCCCAAAGGTTACACTTTCCTTGGCATTTAATCCATTTTTCGCCAGGCCTACTTTCAGAATATGGACTAAGGCACACCAAACAAAAATATTCTTCTTCATGTGATATTGATGGCGATTCTTTCCTTTTTGTTGCTTTACCTTTTCCTTTTCCTTTCGGCTCATTGAGATTTTTTTTGATGCCCTTTGCCTTCAGTCGTTTTTTTTTTGCTTCATGTTCTTGCCTGCCTTTCGTTTGCGTATTCTAGGCATCTAAAACAATAAACAACAGCTTTTACTTATGTCACAACCGTACGCAGTAAAAATGTCACAACTGTACCCACAGATCGTTTTAATAAAAGAAACACCACCACGTCAAAACAAAATAACCTACAATAGATGTAACCACTGATATTAAACTGCTAATATTTGATTTATATCGATGAACAACACTCAATACCCTATCAGTATACATGTAATAGCAATTACGAAATAATAATGAATCAAAATACTTACTTTTTGCGTTCGAAAATCAAAATGTGCTCCTGGCCACGTACACTCTGCGCGTCGGATGACGCAACACTGTGACACAGGTTGAGACGTGCAAGGCGCTCGTCTTTCCCCTTGCACGCCCCCCGCTAATCCCTATATTTTCGATAATATAGCGACTGTCACTACCGTACCCTGGCACAACCGTACCCAGTTTCCCCTATATACTAGAAATGTCATAAATAATTACGTGTATTTTATATCAATGTGTAAAATGCATGGTAGCGAGTGTAAGTTTTATTTATTAAATTAAAGTACTTTATAATTAATAATAAAATATATTAGCGTTCTGCACTTCTCTTACACGTAAACTATAAGTGTGCCAAATTTCATACTCCTACGGCCGCGCAATTTTCGTAAAAACGTTCCCGAAGTTTTTGATTCACGGATTAATATATATATATTTTTTATAGCATAGAAGGCAAACGAGCAGTTGGGTCACCTGACGTAAAGTGATAACCAACGCCCACAGACATCCGTAACACCAGAGGTCTAACAGATGCGTTGCCATTTAAGGCTCTTTTCTATATATCTACTACTAGCGGACGTCCGCAACTTCGTCTACGTGAATCCGTTTTTTTACCGCAGTCGAATAAAAAGTAGTTTATATCCTTCCTCGCCAAATGGACTAACTAATACTGAAAGAATTTTTCAAATCGGACCAGCAGTTCCAGAGATTAGCGCGTTCAAACAAACAAACTCTTCAGCTTTATATAATTATTAGTATACCTAGATGTATCGATGATCTAAGTGCCGCATACATTACAACTAGCCCGATTAAAAGTGACAGCTGTGTCGCATTTCGTGCGGTGTGTAAGTAATGGGTGGTATTATTATCATGGCCAGAGAGGCCGCAGGGTCATTCAACTCTGACATCGGGGGCGGCTCGCGCGCGTTAACGACAGCCTCGGCGCTGTCATGGCTCATCGAGCGGACCATAACATACTTGTAGCGTCAGCGAAGTCCTTGTGCGGCGTGGTCCTCTCCTCGAATATGGGGTCGTAGTAGTTGTAGTCCCCGAGCTCCGCGGGGTCTATGTTGAGGCCGAAGCACTCGGGCGCCATGGAGAAGTCGTCGATGGCCGAGTCCGAGTAGATCCGCATGCCCATGCGGGTCTTGAACAGGAAGTAGTACCTGGGGGGAGGTAGCGTCGTTTACTAACCTAGGAGGTATAGGGGGGCGAGGATGCAAGTGGCTCCTACCGAGACCTTTGGCGCTCTTTGGGAAGGCCTGGGGCCAGCTGTGGACGTGTTCCGGCTGATGATGATGATAGGGGGTAAACGAGCGTGGGAGCCATTTTGATGACCACCGACACCCAAAGACATCCATGCTCTGTCCCCCTTTCTCCCACCTCCATGGACATTTTATTGTAATTTGTATGCACATTTTTACACGTTGTTATTAGTTTGGTCGGTATGTACACATATATGTAATGAAATTTTTAATTTAAATTTTCACCAGTTTCTAGAAGACTGATCAATTTTAAAATTTGCACACGTCTCCAGGCTCGATGACAATGCAATAATTCGATAAATAATATCCAAAAAAAAACCAAAAGTAAAATATAGATTATAGTATAAAAAAGTAAAAAAAAAACAGTTTTATTTTTAAATTATTGGTTCAACTAATTTATTTTATATTTGTCCGTGATTCGTGCTTCGTGTTCGTTGGCCGTCGTCGGAATATTTTTATTCATTTTTTCCATTGTTATAAAAAAATATTTTTATTTGATACAGATAAAGTAATAAAAAAATAAGTAAGAGTAGTAAAAAAACTTAAAAACAGTGAGAATTTCATAGACAAATTGTAGATTACACTTTAATTAACCATATCAATTGGCTCTGAATCAACTCACCGTCCAGTGATGTTGGGCAGGAAGATGGCGGCCCTGTACCAGTTCTCCCCCTTGTCCTTGGTGGAGAACCACAGGAAGGTGGTGACGTTCCCCCTGGAGGTCAGCTCCACCACCTCCACGCTGAGCGAGCCGTAGTTCCGCCCGTTTTGCTGGTAGTAGAACCGCACCTGGGGAGCGTTGAAACTTTATAAATGTATATGAAAATGAATGACGTTGATCTTTAGTAAAGTTGTTGTGCATGAGCCCCCGAATGTGTCCGAGTTGGTGCCACAATTTTTCGAAACAAATAATAGTGTGTACCACTATATACGCACGTATTTTTTTTTTTTTGTATACTAATATGGAGTACTGAATAAACGCTTTTGTATTCTATTCTATTCTATCTATTATAAAGGATTATGTATTACATCTTTTTTGTAATGTAAAAAAATGTCATGTGACATAATATGTCACTTTTGACAACCAGCTGTCAAAAGTGACAAGTGACATTTATATCCTTTATTTGTCAATTGTAAAAATTCACTCGCACATCTCCCAAACCCGCCTAAAGTATGTCTCAGATCGCCTCTACTTTTAGAGGCGAAGGGTCCAAAACACAAATATCTGCTATCACCAGATTCTCTGGGTTTGCCTGCACATTCGATTTTCTTGCAAAGTACTTTGCTTTGTTCCGAAATCAACTATTTTGTTAAAAGGTATAACATAAAATATCACTCACCATGCAACAGTTGTAGTATCTGGAGTTGATATCCCCATGGACCTTAGGTGGGGGGTTGAAGATCGACGTCTTCATGACAGCAGTCGACGCGAAGTCCGCCTTCTCCTTGTTGGGGCCTGTCACGTTCATATTCACGAAGAAGTAGTAGCCCTGGCAAAAGCTGTGGTTCATGCGCGCCGGCGTGAGCGGGGGCACTATCGGGTCGTCCGTGCTGAAGGGGCGCGGGGGGCCGCAAGTGTGGTCGAAGTTGGGGCCTGTTTTGTCGGTGGGAGTGGGGCCAGAGTGGCGCGACCATTTGAGAATTGGCCTGAAAGATAG
>LUGF01030810.1:126202-141231 GCA_001625245.1 Calycopis cecrops
AATGTGAGCGCCGAGCTCGCTACCAGGAGCACATAAATAGCGAGGAACTATTTTAGTTCACAAAACGAGGATTTCTCGTCTGCGCGCCGCGCCTGGGGGATATGAGATTGGATCGGTCTTACTTGGTTCATCAAGATCACCTCTCGCTTTGCTAATGACGGTTTCAACTACATTTGTTATATCTATAAATATATAGTACTAGCTTCCGCCCGCGGCTTCGCCCGCGTGGATTTCGGACTTCAAAAATGATTCAAAATTGTAACTTATTATGTTATTCTGATATCCTACTAATATTATAAATGCGAAAGTTTGTAAGAATGTTTGTTACTCTTTCACACAAAAACTACTGAACGGATTTTCATGAAACTTTACAGTAATATAGCTTTCGTATCAGAATAACTTAATAAGTTAAAATTTTGAATCATTTTTGAAGTCCGAAATCCACGCGGGCGAAGCCGCGGGCGTAAGCTAGTAAAAGCTATATTACTGTAAAGTTTCATGAAAATCAGTTCAGTAGTTTTTGCGTGAAAGAGTAACAAACATCCTTACAAACTTTCGCATATATAATATTATTAGGATTAGTAGGATTATCTGTACATATTAGCTAAGCAAATCAAAATATATACTGAGGAATATACTCGAAAGAAAGAACTTGGAATTCATTTAAGTCTGGTTATTGGGCCACGAGTCACGTGTGGTTAAAGTTTAAAGTTTAAAAATTAGTAATTTGTCGAGAAAATTCCAGGCCCATATAAAAAATTAATAGATCCCCTTACGCTGGTCGAAATCGCGCAAAAATGGTTAGGATAAATCTGAGATTTGAGAGTTTGTATGTACGCGCTAATCTCAGGAAGTACAGAATCGATTTGAATAATTCCTTCAGTGTTACATAGCCCATTTATCGAGCAATGCAGAAATCTATACTTATCTATTATTATAAAGAGGAAAGTTTTTATGTTTGTTTGTTATGAACAGGCTCCGAAACTACTCTATGTAAGAGGTAGTGCCACACTGTATGCTTGCATGCAGCCGAATTGGGCCGGCACGACCGGGGAGTTACCTCTCGCTTACACGAGATCGACGTAAAGTGACAGCTGTGCTGTCGCGTTTTGTGCGGTGTGTAAGTAGCCGGTGGCCCATGGAGGTGGGAGGAGAAAGGTGGGTAGCGCATCTGTATAGCCCCTATGCGGATGTCTGTGGGCGTCGGTGGTCATGAAAATGGCTCCGACTGCTCGTTTACTCCCCTATAGCATAAAATAAACTGCTGGACCAATCTAAAAACTTATTTTATCAATAGAAGCCGACATTATCACGGCACGGACATAAGCTACTTTTCGCCGCGGGAAAATGCTTAATTTTCATGGGAAAACGGGTAAAATTCCTAAACGGCTGAACTCATTGGGTTGAAATCGTGTATGTGTATTTCCTTTGTTTCACAGACACGAGTGTATATTACGTATATATGAATAAAAAAATGAATGTCTGTCTGTATGTTCTTTCTAGAATCATAAACTATGCATTTTAGAATGTGATGATATTTAGTAAGTAGTTCTATTTTGCCGCGGCCAATTTTCGACAGATGACGCCACACAGCAAGAGTGTGTATATAAATTGCCAAACTTGACTGACTCCCTCTAATGCTGCAAATGAGCGCTGAGAAAGGATTTTTAGAAATTCGACCCCTAAGTCTAGTCTAGTCATGTAAGTCAACAAGAAAGTTATGATAGACTTCGATTGGCCTTTCACGATGAAGCCCCATCTCGTGCCACTGTTTACAACTGGTTTAATGAGTTTAAACGTGGTCGCACTAATCTCACCGATGATCTGCGTGTAGGACGGCCTTCTACGGTGACGACTGAAGATAACATCAGTGTTGTGCGGCGTATGATAGAGACTGATAAAAGAGTGAACTATCAGCAGATTCGGACAAGCTTAGGAATCGGTATGAGTCAAGTCCACAAAATCCTCCATGAACATTTAGCTGTCAGGAAGCTTTGTGCCCGGTGGATACCTCATAATTTGACCGAAGCCCAAAAGCTCCGCCGTGTTGATTGGTACCGTGAAATGGTTCAAAGATTTGACTTGGTGGCTCAAACGCTGTATTCGACGTACTTACAGGTGACTAAAGTTGGATCTACTGTTATGATCCGGAAACAAAAAGACAGTCTGCTGAGTGGGTGTTTCCTTCCGATGAGTTGCCAACTAAAGTGAAGAGAGGTCGAAGCGTGGGAAAAAAGATGGTGGCCTCGTTCTTTGGAAAGACAGCTCATTACGCAACAATTGTTATAGAGGATCAGAAAACAGTTACTGCAGAGTGGTACACTAACAATTGTTTGCCACTTGTCTTGGAAAAAGTTCGGGAGAAACGACCTCGCAGTAGGATCCTCCTTCATCACGACAACGCCTGGTCGTACACCGCAAGACAAACTATCGACTATTTGGCTACATCAGACGTGGAATTACTTGGCCACCCGCCGTTTAGCCCCGACTTCGCACCTTGCGATTTTTATTTATTCCCAAAAATAAAAGAAAAACTTAAAGGAATACGTTTAACAGACACCGAGGAAGCAGTGACTGCGTTTCAGAAGGCCGTCGAAGAGACCTCTAAAGACGAATGGGCAAAGTGCTTGTCTCAGTGGTTCTATCGAATGCAGCGATGTATTGATGTGAATGGACACTATTTTGAAAAGATATAATAAAATTAATAACTTTCTAGTTTGCTCAGTTTTTGATTTTCTAAGAACTTTCAGTTTGACTCTCGTACATGTATCCATATTATCGAGATCAGTGCTTTCGCCTGAGACGTCAATGAGTTATATTGTCTGCTTCCTGTCTCAAGCGTCGCCAATTCTCACAACAAGGTGATTTAGCTTTGCCAAGAGGACACTAGCTGCGCCCCCGGCTTCACATGTGTCTGGGCAATGAAGAAATTTAAGATATCTCTATCTCTATAGAATATAAAATTCTCGTGTCACAATGTTAGTTGCCATACTCCTCCGATATAGCTCGATCGATAATCTCGTGAGAATTTCGACAAAATATTTTATTTAATTATAACAAGTATAAGTCTTTTCATATTTGACAAGTCGCACTCTTTGAAACACACAAGCTAACGTTTTAATTTTTTTCTATGTTGCATTATTATTAAGCAGGGGCCGGAGCTATCGCCCTATCTTCCAAATCTATAACTGATGAGTTTGTTTGTTTGAACACGTTAATCTTTGGGACTACTGGTCCGAATTGAAGAATTCTTTCAGTGTTAGATAGTTCGTTTATCAACCCGCGCGCTGTGAAATAAGTACGCGGGTCATGCGGGTGAAATCGCGTCGCGCTCCTAGTTTGATAAGAAGACCTAATTTAAAGGGGCCCTGAAATGGTATGAATGTTGCTAAAACCCTCAGCAACCAGAAGTCATCTTCGCAAACAAAATTATGCCGCTGGCCAAATAACAATAAGGTACACCTTGGGTAAGACACAAAATGCTTAATAATTGAGGGTGACAGTCCTCAGTAAGGAAATCCAGATACACAGGTCTGTCGAGATTCTATCATCAATCGCAAGCCTATGAAATCTTTAAAATCTTTGATAATCTGGCAACCCTAATAAACAAATAACAAGAAGCAAGATCAAAGGTGGCACGCCGCATATGTTAACAAGAATGCAAGCTAAATATAATTATGTTATTTTCCAATGAAGGTCCGGGGAAAAAATAAAGAAAGAAAATATCTTTTATTGATCATAGAATTCCCCTATTGGTCGATCATACGTATCCAGAAATAAGATACCAATACCAATCAGACGTCGCTGAAAATCGGTGCCGGTGAACTGAAATTCTCCGACGAATGCCGAGAGCCATCCTCAGTGCTCCCCGCATTGCATCACTGTGCATGGACGTGCAATATGCACCTAAATTATTAGATATTTTTTTATATTGTTTTTGTGTTTCATGTACTATTTTGTTATATATCTGTATGTGGAACATGGAATATGGGGCGACGTATTGCGGCTTAGCCCAGCACTTTCAATGTTAACCAGACGTCTTGGCCAAAGCTAAGGGAACCGAGAGGGTTGCTGTTGTATCTTACAAGAAGAAAGGAGTGAAGGGCAAGCGAAGCAGCCTCTTTTGAGGACGGGACCAAAAGTGGGGATGGGAATCTTGCCCTTTGGACTGTGGCGAGGTGGTCGGGGTTGTTCTGTAGAGACTGAGGGTACTGACTAGCCGTCGAAGGTCCTGCTTAAACAGATCACATTTAACAGAGTCGCCAAAGAATACGGACCGGACCAATACGACTTAGGGATCTTCAAGAAAAGAGCCTACTCTCGTCTTAAAGGCCGGCAACGCAACTGCAAAACCCCTGGTGTTGCAGATGTCTGTGGGCGTCGGAAAACACCATCTTCTCGGTGACCCGACTGCTCGTTTGCCACCTGTACTATAAAATAAAAAAAAATAAAAAAAAAAAAGACTCGAGTAGGGGCTCCTTTTATAGTTACAATCTTAAGGGCCTTAAGTCTTACTGGATCCGAGTAGCCGTGTACTAAGAGACCCACACTACTGACAATTTTAGCTAGTCCAAATATAGATGCGATAATAAATAGTGCTACGGAATTGTCTGCATCGGGGACAGCTGTGCTGTCGTGTTTCGTGCGGTGTGTAAGTAGCCAGTGGCCCATGGAGGGAGAAGGAAGGGGAGCAGCGTATCTGTATAGTCTACGGATCATGAAAATGTAATCATGAAAATGGCTCCGATTTCTCGCTTGCCTCCTTATACTATAACTAGCAGTGCCCCGCGGTTTCACCCGCGTTCAATTTCTAAGAAATCCATATAAACTTCAACACCCCATTTCACCCCCTTAGGGGTCGAATTTCTAAAAATCCGGATGCCTACGTAGTAACATCTACTTGGATGCCAAATTTCAGCTTGATCCGTCCAGTGGTTTGGGCTGTGCGTTGATAGCTGGCTATGTCACGTTTGAGTTTTATATATATAGAAAAAGGCACTTAGTGCAGGTATGGAAAGTTACTAACGTCGCTCAAAGACATCCGCAGAACCCTAGATTTTGCAGACGCATTGCCGTCCTTTAAGATAAGAGGCGACTATTTTCTTGGAGACCCCATCCCGGTTCGGAATAACCGGCTGTGGCAGCAGGTTCCAATGATGTTGTGGTAAGAAGTTGCGTCTGTAACACTGTTGTGGACTTTGGGACATCGACAGTGCCGGATTTACGCATAGGCCCGAGGGCCCGGGCCTAGGGCGCCATGATTGGGGGGGCGCCAAAATTTTCAGGACAATAAAACTTAAGTCCTAAACCCTCCTTTTTGCTTCGCTGTAGCCGGGTAAAACGGGCGCCGTATCAGACCGGGCCTAGGGCGGCAGTAAGCCTAAATCCAGCACTGGACATCGAGGTGGCCGTGGAACTTGGAGGTCTGCCGTGATGTCCAAATGTGATCGGCTGCTGGTATTAACCTAGACAACTCTAAACACCCCTGTTGTAAAATGCCCGTTTGTGAAATTGAAAACACCCCGTAGTAAAATAATAAAGCAAATGACTTAATCAATGGCGTAACTACAGGTTAGCAAGTCGGCAAAATGCCACAGACCTCCAGCCGGAAGGGGCTCCCGGTTACAGGAGGACCCCCACTAAAACAAATGCTTCTTTATGTTCAAAATTCATCGGATGGGGCCCATCCGATGAATTTACCACGGATCTCGGTGTAGTTACGCCATTGGACTTATTCTACTCTTTAATCTCGATATTTTCAAAAAAGCGAACCTTGAGTGAAATCACGGAATAGTACGATCACAAAATACTCACTGGTACGTCGTAGTAGAATAACCAATAAGATTTGTGGTTATTTCCCATTGAGCCTTTTTTAGTGTATAGGGGCAAACGAGCTGTCGGAGCCTATTTTATGAATACCCCATAGACATCCGCATAAGTCTACACAGATGCGATCCTTCCTCCTCCCCCTCCATGGGCCACCGGCTACTTGCACACCGAAAACGCGACACTTCCGTCACTTTACGCCGGTATCGTGCAAGCGAGAGGTGGTCCTCGTGCTGGCATATTTCAGGTGCAAAACAGCGCAGCCCTACTTACTAAAATTATCTACAGTGCCTATTTCCTAACGCTTTTAGAGTTAAAGATGCCATACTGGACTCCTTTCCCATAAAGGACAGACAAACAAACGGACAAACCTCACAAATTGCATGGAAACAAACAGTTTACGTCAGCCCTCCCCCCACTTGTGGCTCCACAACCTTTGACATTATATCAGTGTGGTCCGTACAACTGCGTCCCACGTACATTTACCCGGGAGAAGGCTTGCGAAAACGCTTTTTTTATCGTCCCAAGGCTGAATGCAAAGGAATTTTAATTAAGAAGTAATGGACAGATGAAATTTATGAATAGTTTGAATGTTTCTGGCTAAAAATGGACGAATAAAATAGACATTTATGATGAATAAAATAGATATTATCATAATCATTCATGGAATAGAGGATTTTCATATTTCCTTTTTAATTAGTAATTTTTAAACTAGACTTTTAGTGGATATTCTCTGGTTATAAGTATATCATCTATGGTGTATTCCCTTGAAAATTGAAATTTCCCTTAAAAAAACACTGGCAATTTCATAATTTGTCTAAACTGGCGCGTGTATTTTTTTTACTTGCCAGCCTTTTAAAATTCGGTCGGTCTAATTGTCCTATTTTTTTCATTTTTTTTCCATCATCATCATCGCCAGAAGACGACCACTGTTGGACACAGGCCTCCCCCATAGAGCGCCAGAGGTCACAACAATATTTTTTTCAACAGTAAATGATATTACAATAAACGAATTTTATCGTGTTTTATTTAATTATTTTACAAGCCCGACATTTCCACCCTTGTCAATTCCACCAGTGACCAAGGTTTTTGTCTGTCTTCTGTCTGAAATCGGACTTGTACAATAATTAATTAAACCTCGATAAAATCCGTTAGTATTGTTTTATTGTAATAAGTATCTTATATTCGCGTAAACTTCAGATATCAGTATTTATATTCCTCAACAGAGAAACGGAAGACAATTTAATGCAATTTCCAGGACACATAGATCGATACATAGAGAAGGACATCTAACGCATACAAATTAATGACTCGGGATAAGAATCCCGCAGACTCCTTATTAATAATGTTCTCCTGGTACTCCGCGGTAGTTCTGAGCCCTTATTTATATAATTTCTAGGCGATATGGATTTTACCGTGGGCGAGGTTCTACATCCAAGCCCCACGCAGTTGCAAATGTTAGAGGGACCTTAAAATTTGTGAAAGGTCAAATAAATATTTTCAAATCCCGTCAAACATTGTCTTAACATGCCAAACATTTAAGTATGCTAACATTTAAAAACGACAAAGGCGAAAACGGAACGTGTTATTTTTAAATTTCGAAATACAAATTCTATATTCAAATCCTCACCGTTTCTATTGTCCCCCGCGTCCGATAGGGGCCCAGAAAACTTGAGACCGCGGCTGGTTTCGTTCATCCTGACCACGTCAGAAGCCGTCACCACTTTGAACCCCAGGCCGTGGGCCGATAGCGTCTCATTCCACTGCCACATACAACTGTCTAGCGTGTTGTTGCGTACTTCGAAGTCGCAAAACACCCCCGTTACTTGTGGAATGTCTCCGTTCTCGTTGAACGCTTCGTAATTCGGTCCGTACCGATGGAGCTCCTTGATCTTGGTCGTCAGCGAGTTGTTATAATTATCATCGACGGATATTTGGTTTATGGTAATAGCTCCCTCGTTATCGTTCATCATGTCGTCGTTTTGCGTCTTGGGTCTCTTCAAATTCCTGAACTTGTTGAAGTTCTTGCCGCGCCGTCCCTTGCCGTTGTCGGTTCTGTTCATGATTTTGCTCAGCTTGTCGAAGGACCCCCGCACTGGTTCAGGCATCGCGGACCTCGACCTCTGATCCGTTTTCGGCGCCAAGGCCTTCTCCGCTTTATCTTTTGCTTCGACTTCATAACGATCGCCGCCGACTGTAGCGACCACGATCAGAAATAACAATAGATGTCCCAGCGCCATTGGGGATCGTCCGATTTCAGAAAGATTTCTCGTAGCGGCCGCTGTGGTTGGCTGGAGATTTACCTGAGGGTGTATATTGCATTTTCCACAGAACTATACAGATATGCGTTCGATTCATAACAAGTCCATTCCAGGATTAAGGAGTGTCGTGTTTTTTTATGTCACATAACAAATTATTGTAATTGCAATCTTTATTATACGTAAACAATCTCAAATTCGTACACATTTTTTATATATAAACACTTTACTGATAACGACACAGAAAATCCACGACGGTGCCGAATCTGTCCTCCATATTATAAAAATCACTAGTCTAATGGACGACGTTTTCACGGATTCGGATTTCGAATTTCAAATGTCGAATCACTATTATTCAACCGCGAAATAAACTTATAACGAATTATACGTGTGCATTTTAGGATTTTTCAATTTTGCAGAACCGAAATTATGTTTTAACTCGACTCTAAATCGAGCTACGTACACGTCCCACTCCCGTACGCACAGCGCTACAGCGGGAACACTGGGAACTATATACGTGGACCGAAATAATCATTACTTTTCGTGAGATGTGATCTTGGAGAAGCGTCTGAAGGGATGCTGCGCAGGTAACCCTACATTAGGCTATTCCCGGGCATTTCGCGCAGGATGTCCCCCCTAGATACCGGATATCAGATTGGTGCTCTCAATGCATTTGCTAACGTCAAACGTTCCCGGTTGGAGACGTTTGTATTTAGAAAGTCAGCCATTGGAGGACGCAAAAATTGCCGCGAAAATCTGCCAATCGCAATCTATCCCGGATATTGCATGGAGGAAATTTCCTCAGAGATTTGTTTTCGCAATCAGTAGATGGTCCTGTTCTCCGACGGTGATCTACGGAAATTAGATAAACTCGGTTGATCGGTTCACTCTAATGTGATTTCCATTGCAAAATCGTATTATACAGTGCCTGGAAGAAAAATGTTCCCGCCGTAGAATAAAACATCGGTATTTTATTTCCAAATATTTATTTTATAACAACTTTCATCATTTTTATTATTAATAATTTGTGTATGTGCTCCATTTCCCTTAGACTCAAAATCGTATTACAATAATATTCTACCAACAAATAATAATATTAGTTTGAAAAATTAAATAGAAAATACAAGTGATCTATTTTCAATGCAAAATTAGAACGCGCGTTCCGTTATACGTACTTTCCATTACGTAAACAAAAGAAAATTGATTGTATGAATTTTATGTATAAATGTATACGATATGATTTTAAAATAGCTGTGTGAATATGTTTATAAATGTATGTATAACAATTCAATAATTAAATTCGAAAAGATATTTAAAGTATTAAAATTAACAACACTTTACATTAAAGTTTCTGAACGTAAAGCACCACTCCTATTGGATATTTTGGGCCTGAATAGTGATTAATTCTGAAGTTTGATTTTTCCTGTGCTCTAAACAAGTGATTTTTCTGGTTGTTAGAAAATTTAAAATAATAATTGTGTGCAATGAATAATTGTGCTCGAGACAGAACATTATTTTGACAGTGCCAATATTTACAAAGATGTTGAAATAAGGTAAGCTAATAAATACAAAACATTTTTTAAAAATGAAATTTATTTTACCAATTTCCAGGAATTATCAGTATGACACATAATAATTAATTACAATTTCCAAACAAAAACTAGTTAAATATATATAGTCAACCACCTTTGCCTACAATCGTCTTTGTTTACTTTTATTTAAACATGTATTGTATAAAAAAACGTGCATACTTTTTAGGAACAAAAATAATATTTTTTAGTCCCTCTATACCATCTAGTTCTTGGTGATAGTTTTTAATTTTGAGAAAATATGTCATATTTGTCTTAGTCTTTTTCTAACTGGTTAAAAAACCAAACTAGGATTATAATTTAAATATTTTAAACAACAAAGAACTTGACTTAAATTCTTGCTACTTGCAAGTGTAAATTTAAAATAATAAATTGGTACCATTACTTTGTATTAGTATTACTAATTAAGTGCTGCTATCTAATTATGATTCATACATTCACATTTAGACCTCAATTAGAGGAAAACATAAAGCAAAGAAATGTTACTGAATGAAATGGATATTGTAAAACCTAAATGCAATTTTATTTCTATTTCGCTTTTGCTAACTAGTGTAATAGTGCATACAAAACACTATTACACTAGTTGATTCATATTTCTATGCTAGACCAATATAGGTAAAATTTCAGTCAATAAGGATTATGATTTCTATGTATTTCTATACTTTATTATCTTTTTCATTTACGAAATATAATATGCACTCTAATATACTAACTAATGGCATCTGCAGGCCTAGCTTTGTTGATGGTAACCCGTAACAGGAAATATCTATGGACGATTAAATATGTGTATTTATAGCCGAGTTATTACATTTTTACCCAAATGAGTTAAGAAGGGTGAGGGTACACTACAACCTTAACAACTTGGCTATTATAATGAGGTTTAGTTAAACCCACAACAAATTTATTAATCTAGTTAGAATTAGATTTGATTCATATGTTTCTTCTCACTGAATAATAATAATATCATAATTATAATATCATTATTAAGTTGGTCTAATTGGTCTACTACTACACACAAATAATAAAGGCTTCTATCACTGACCACTAAAAAGGCCACTTCTCGTGCCACTCAAATTAATCCCAACAAGCCGCTGCACGGCATAGGGTAGGCCAACAAGTACTCTGAACCTGTCATGACTACCGCCATACCATCCTTTCCTCTTCCCTTCCAGTGGGCCAACTTGCAACCTGTACAAGATGTGACAGCATAGTTTTTACTTCATGGCGGCATTATATTAGTTAGCAGTTCCTTAGTAGTTGTGCCAGTCAAACTTGACTGCAATGCAGCTTGGCACTGCTTATTACTGGTTAAGTATCAAGTTTAAATTTATTCAACCTTTAGAATAGAGCTTGTTATTACATATAATATTTATTAAATAGTATTTGTTAATATAATCAGTATCTTTCCAAAGAACCTCTATAAAACGTTAAAAAAGTTAGAAACATTACAAAAGGTATATTAAGCTTCTAAGGCCATAATCATAAGTGTGGCCCATGTTTAGTTTATTTTGCCTCCTGGCAAGCCTTGACTACCAAAAGTCTGTCAACCGCTAGTATAGACTATAGAGAATTAATATAAAAAAGTGGTATGCGTAAACTCACACATAGCTTATAACCAATAAATAAACAATAACTTCAATAAACTATTGTTTGTTATCATAATCATAACACTTGACAATCAACGGCGTCATTATTTTGATAAGAATCGTAATCTTAATGGTGTGGGCAATCAAAATAGCATTGCAAATTAGCTGAATAATTTATATGCAATCTTGTATAGTCTGGGGAGTTTTGAGTGATTCATGTAAGTTGAAACAAAGTGGTAAAAATTCAAATATTTTTTGTGTTTGAAACAAGTAAAACAAACAACACATCGTATATTGATTTGGTATGTATTATGTGTTTATGAACACTTATTAGCTTATTTCAACCGTAGCAATTAACTATGTTGCATCTCCATTTTTGTGATTTTCTTTTTGTTGCATTAAAGGTCTTAAAATACTCTCTCATATTATGCTTTATTACTTATTCTTCTATTGAATTCCTAAAATAGAACTTGAAAAAAGAAAGACCGTTGTTTTGAGTTAATACCTTTAATGCGACGAACAAAAAATCACAAAAATTCAGATCCAACATTGTTAATTGCTATGATGGTTGATTTATTGTTATTGTGCACCTGTTTATTTTTATAGCCCCTAGCCCTATTACCTAGTTAGGCAATTTTTTTTTGTTTCATCTTTTGTTCTTGTTTATCTTAGAGAATATAATATGTAAATAACAAACAATGCCAAACCGCTTCATCTGTGTTAAAGTTGTGTACGTGTGCGATGGGCCTAAGGGAACAACTGCTTTTGTATGGAATAACAAACACATAGACACTATCTCATTTTTAATATTAGTAGGAACTCAATTTACATGATAATGACATCATCAGTAGAACCTTGCAGCTAAATTGGAAGCCAAGGAAGTATCATATCACCTTAAAAGTACCTTTCGTTCCTAGTCACCTTTCATTCGATTTATGTGGTATGTGTGTGGTATTTAGAATAGAATAGAATATTTTTATTCCAAAAGCAAGACAACATTACACAAAACACGTATGGGACAATTATGACACATAATCACGGTACACATTAAAGGCAACTCTGACATTACGTTGTTAATATTACAAATTGGATGTTACGTGATGATACATGAGACGCTTAGACTGAGTGGAGTACAACAAACTAGTTACATTTGTAGATATTAGAAAAAAGCCTTAGAACTAGCATAATATAGTAAAACAATAAAAAATATAATATAAAAATACAATATAGATAATTGAACATTCTGGAAAATGGTGTAAAGTAGGATAATGCAACTGCGTATATGAATGTTCAAAGCCGCCGGTAGTTGCCAAATAACTGCGCTTGCATGTTTGACTCTCTCTATAAAAAAATATTTTTTCTGTTTCGTAACCACTATATCTACTGGTTTGTTGTAGTAATCAACTAAATATGACACTGACTGTTGGGGCCAAAAGATTATCATCATCATCATTCTGTTTTCGTCCACTGCTTGACATAGATCTCAAGTGTACACCACTGAGCTCAGTCTTCAGCTTTCCGTCTCCTGACATTGCCAGCTACTTTACGAATGTCGTCACTCCACATATCTGCTGGTCGCCGTACCTACCTTACACTTTCCAAGCCGAGGTTTCCACTTTAAAAAACTTTTGCTCCGTTGATCGTCGGTTCTGCGCAGATGTGGCAAGTTCACTGGCTGCCCTCTCTGTTCTTGGCTTGTATTGCAATATTGCAATCTTGTACTGTCTCTTGCTTGCTTGAATGTGGAGGGAAATTGGAATTTCTACCTACTCCAAGACCACCACCACCAAGATCATATCTAAAGGTCCCTGTGTTGCAGCAAGTGTTTTGCTGCTGTTGATCCTGGCGACACAGGAGTAGCGGTGAGAAGTGGTGGGCCAAGCTCGTATAAAAATAAAAGGCCTAGGGCAAATTTTGTTATAACAATATTACATTTATCCACAGATAAGAGATTACGCTATAAAAATAAATTTGTCCACAGATAAAATGCCATAAAGGATGTCCGGCGGCAACTCCAAGAAGCTCCGCTCGAAGCGCCACGAGGGATGGGAGGAGGCGGGGNNNNGAGCAGGAACTGTTCGAGAACCTCCAGAGAGCGGACACCACCAAGCTAGCGACGCTGCTGCCCTCCAAGCAGGCTAGGAACAGTGAGTCTCCAGTCCCTTAGCTTATATGTGATCCTGGTACTTTTAATAGATTTTAATAGATAATATTTAAGTTGACAGTTGTAGTTGTACAGTGGCATCAGGCCCAACGATCGAGGAAGTATCTCGCTCACCTGATACCGTCTAATAAAGTGACGAGTCTTTCCAGCAGAGACCACCAAGCTAGCGACGCTGCTGTCCTCTAGGCAGGCTAGGAGTAGCGAGTTTTTTAAATTTTACTAAGATGAGATCTTAGTACTTTTGCTAGGCATTTTGTGGTTTTTTTGAATAAACTGTGAGTGATCCTCCTTGCTTTATATGTGATCCTGGTTGTACGTAGGTCGATGCTGCATTGCAGCCTGATCGGACAGCAGCAGGAAATGCGTCTAGCTCAGCTGATGTACCTTTGGGTAGTAAGAAGTAGTACAACGCTGACCTCTCGCTTACACGACACCGGCGTAGTGACAGTTGTGCTGTCGCGTTTCGTGCGGTGGGTGAGTCGGTGACTCATGGCGGGGGAGGAGGAAGGAGGGTAGCATCTGTATAACGTCTTTGCGAATGTCTAAAGATGACGGTAGTTATGAAAATGACTCCGACTGCTCGTTTGACATACATACCTACTGGAATAAAAAAATGTAAAATGTAAATGCCAAAAATTGTATGTTTGTTTGTTACTCCATCACGCAAATACACACAGATGCACACAGATAGAGGGTAACTAGGATTAACACAGGATAGTTTTTATCCCAAAAAATGTTCCTATGGGATGATTTTCCACTGGATTGCAATTTACGCGGGTGAAACCGCGGGGCGCAGCTAGTGCTTCATAAAGACGTATCATCGGCTACTGAGCATGTCATATGGATATGGCAAGTCATTCGTATATATTAGAAAAAGAAATGGCCCAAAATTGGACACTTGTGGGACCCCATTTCTATTCTGGTCCTTATACATACATAATATGTAAAAGTCAATCTGTTACTTCCAGCAACCACAGTGAAACGCGTTCGGTCACAAAATGAGCGACGCCAGTCGACGTACGCGCGGACTACGCAGAGCAGGGACATCCACCTGTCCATGCTGCCAGACCTCTCCGGTGAGTGGAAATTAATGGAAAAAACCGGCCAAGTGCGAGTCGGACTCGCGCACGAAGGGTTCCGTACCATTATCTACTTACACTACTACTACACTGTATAATAAGACGAAAAAATTCGAAACAATCACGTTTATTGTATGGGGCCCCCCTTAAATATTCATATTATTTAATTTTTTAGTATTTGTTGTTATAGCGGCAACAGAAATACACCATCTGTGAAAATTTCAACTGTCTACATAACTATCATAGTTCATGAGATACATGCCATACACATGCCATCAGCCTGGTGACAGACGGAAGGACGGACATCGAAGCCTTAGTAATAGGGTCCCGTTTTACCCTTTGGGTTCGGAACCCTAAAAAATGAAGAGGTAGTGCCATGCTGCATAGGAGAAGGTAGGGCCATGCTTGGTGCATGACACTACATCCTCCTATGCAACGGAATTGGGCTGGTACGACAGAGGAAGTACCTCGCGCCCACTTGATACCGGCGTAGAGTGACAGCGTCGCTGTCGCGTTTCGTGCGGTTG
>LUGF01030810.1:141243-152840 GCA_001625245.1 Calycopis cecrops
GGGGGTGATAGGAGGGCAACGCATATGCGTGACAATCATGCAAATGTCCATGGGCGTCTTATGCTATAAATAAAAAAATAAAAAATAAGCTGCGACACGCGGTTGGAGTTTACTCGTTATTCTACACTTTAATCGACCTGTTTTGTTAACAGAGCTTCAAAACAAACAAGGTTCTATGATATGATGTTTGTATGCCCTGTCTAATATACAGTTTAAACTGAAAACTGTTCTGTCTATTGGCTAAACCGATTTTGATGATTAAGAAAAGTACTTGATGCTTTACGTGTTATAGCTGTTTAGTATATGTGTTGTCTATGTTTAGTCATAGACTGTATACTGAATACTCATACCATAGATGATGTCTATGGTTAAGTACAGATGACAAGAGAGAGAGGGGTGTGTGACATTACGACCATAACTTAGTGACAGCTACAAGCATATCATCGTAGGTAGAGAGCTGCGGATTATCAGTAAAGATGCAAGAACTTAGGCATCAGCTGTCAACTCTTATCTGTCAGACTTGTCCTACTTCCACTTGGCATATGTATATGCAACAATAACCAATTTTCAGTTTGAAGCGGGTTTGATTTTTTTGTAAAAAAAATATTGTGACAAATTTAGCAACAATACGCCCACGTCTATAAATTTAGAGGCGATTGAATAAAACAGGCAGCATGTACCGTTTACGGTACACTGGCTTGATATACTTGGCATGTACTATCTTTGGTACATTCAAACGTTATCTTTAAAACAAGACGTAAAGAACCGTATTACGCATCAGCAAAATTTGAATATTGAATCATTAAGGGATTAAAGTCTACAACCTTCTATATTTTCCAGAGAACCTCTCAAATGAAGAGCGCACGTGGGAGGAGATCATGCAAATCAAGGCCATGCCGGTGCCGATGCACCAAAAGCTAGAACTCAAAGCACGATTACAGGTGAGAATCATGATGAATGATCCTTCGAGCAGGATAATGGTTCTCTTAGCTCCAAGGACAAAATTATTATTTAAACTGGTCTTGATCTTAAATATTTTAACGACGTACTCTTAATAAGTAAATTCCATTAAATTATACAGGAAACTGAATTTTACTAACTCTTTTTAGAACGCAACAAAACTACGCCTGCAAGGGTTCGAACAGCTACAGTGGAGGCAGAGGAAAATATGGCACAGGTTCCGAATACGGTTCGGGGAGATTATCGGGAAGTTGGAGTTATGGCAGTCCGCCTTACGGGAGATTGAGGGGAAATTCGGCACCGGGGTGGTCTCCTACTTTCTCTTCCTCAGATGGATGCTGCTATTGAATTTCGCCATATCCCTATTCGTAATACTATTTCTTATTCTCCCCAACGTGTTGCTAGTCGAAGTGGAGTACGAATGCGACGACTTTATAGAAAATTCCACGGTTTGCTGTTCTAAGACGTATCTGAGTAGAAATTTGAGTGACAATAACGTGGTGTTAGACTTCATACAGGGTACAGGTTGGATGGAGAAAACTATATTATTTTACGGTGTGTATACAGATCAGATTTACACGTATCATTTGCAATCACTTTTCAGCGCGCCAATGTATTATAACATGCCCCTAGCGTACATTCTGGTGCCGATATCTTGGGCCCTATTCTCTTTGATCGCTATAGTGAAGACTTCGGCGAAGGGTTTCAAAGAGAAGTTGGTCGAAAGCGAAGGACAATTCTACAAGTATTGCAACTTGGTTTTCGGCGGATGGGATTTCTGTATACACAACGATAAATCGGCGAAAATAAAACATAAAGCGCTGTTTAATGAGATCAAAGGCTGTCTGGAAGAGGAGAAGTATAAAGAGGAAAAGCAACTTAGGTCCAGGGAGGGAGAGATATTCTTGCAAATCAAGAGAGTTGTGATCAACATACTCGTACTCGCAATACTCATAGGTTCTGGATACTTGATATACGTAATATTCCACTACTCAACAGACATGTTAAATATCGATAATGTCGCCAACGCCACAGAGCTGACGACGAACATGTATCCATTTGGACAGCTCCAGAATACGCTACTGGAGTTCCTGCCATTGATAACCATTGTGGGTTTGAACTTGGTGGTCCCAGAGATTTTTGGGCATCTCGTAAAGTTCGAGAACTACACACCAGCGAACACAATAATGATATCCTTGCTAAGAACGGTATTGCTCAGGCTTTCCTCTCTGGCCGTGCTCCTGAGCCAGATATATAATCAAATAACGAATCCAGATAGAATTGTCTGTGTGGCAAGCGATGAGTCGAATAGGTTAGAATGCTGGGAGACATATGTTGGACAGCAACTTTACAAGTTGATATTAACTGATTTTGCCACCCAATTCGTTATAACGTTCTTCGTGAATCTCCCAAGAGCGTTCGTCGCGAGGCACTCAAGGAGTAGATGCTTGAAAATGGTAGGAACCCAGGATTTCTACCTTCCGAAACACGTCCTCGATATTGTCTATATCCAGACTATAATATGGATGGGCTCTTTCTTCTGCCCGTTCCTTCCGATTATCGGAACGATTTTCTGCTTCCTAATCTTCTATATAAAGAAGTTTACATGTCTAGTCAATTGCACTCCATCCCCAATAGTATACAAGGCTTCGAAGTCCAAGTCTCTATTCATGTCAGTGTTGCTACTCGGATTCGTGATATCGATAGTGCCAGTTGCGTATTCGATTGCGGAAATCGTCCCATCACTAAGTTGCGGCCCGTTCCGAGGATACATCACCGTTTGGACGCTTGTCATCGAAACGTTCGAGGGATTCCCCGAATTCGTCCGCGGATTCATATTCATAATTGGAACGTCGACCTTTTCGGTGCCGGCATTTGCGATTTTGTTGTTGTTTTTGTATTACTACTGGGCCGTGGCGTCTGCGAACCGGCATATGGTGGAGGTTTTGAAGAACCAGTTGGTTCTAGAAGGGCACGATAAGCAGTTCTTGTTGAACAGACTGAGTGCTTTCATCAGACAGCATCAGAAAAGATGCGAGAGGAGGAATAGAGCCAGTTTCGCAGACGACGACTCGTCGATCCAACAGAGTTCTAGGTAAAAATAGAGGTAATTATTACATTCCTTCGTCTTTTTTCCATGTAGCCAATTTTTTATATCAATTTTACATTTTTTTTTCTATATTCTATAGTAGACTTTTGTCTTTTAGGATAAGTTTTCACAGACGCTCTCTTGCGCAGGTGTATTTATGTATATATCATAGTCATTGTAGATCTCAATGTAGCAGCTTAAGGTTAAAATAGGCGAAGAATGCTAAAACCTGAAACTGAAATGTTATGTACATAAAATTTCTATCTACACTACGAAAAAAAGTATTATTTACTTACACGCAATGTTTTAATAATCACCAAAGACTTTGTATTGATTCAAGCTTTATAGAGGAAGAAATTCTTAACTTGCATATATGTTTTATGTACAACACCTTTTTTTTGTTTTCCTAAAATATGCTCAGAGACAGTAAAAGAAAAAGCAAGTCCGCTGTACAAAGTTGTAGAGTAATTCGTGCGATTCGTAAGACGACAGTTTGTTCCACATAATAAATTTACCATGCGACAATGCTTCAATTATCCCTCGCCCCTCCCACTAAAGTGACCCATATGACTTCTGCTCAAATTGACTATTAAATGGGACATTATAATTAACGTAATATCATATCTACAGAACTTCCTATGTTCTACACGTTCCAATTCCCCAAAGTCACGTGTATTAATGCTCAAATCCCCCGCACCCCTCCCATCTTCCGCCAAAGAGACCCAATTCTGACTTGTGCTCAATGTGACTAGGTTTTGGTCAGTCTTTGTTTATTGTCATCTCGTAGTAATGCGATACACTCACTACCTGTCCACTGCTTGACATTCTACACTTTCGATTAACTCTTTAAATACGTGTATAGGCTGCACGGAGTTAGTCAACATTGTTTATGGTCGAACTATTCGGTCTTCCCAAACGCGGCTATACTGCCATCTGTTCTTCTGAGTGTGACTGCCATTTCAGTAATTTTACACATTCGATAATATAAGTATTTACTTTATTTTCCTTTATATGTGCCAATTTGATATGTAGATTTATTTTGACAGTTTAGTTCCTAAGTTCTCCGGTTTTATATTTATGTTTTACAAACATCGAGAGATTCTGTTATTTTTTTTAACTGTATGGTTGTATTATAGGCGCGATTTGAAAATATTTTTTTCTAAATGTTCCTAACTTATTTGATATAATTTATATATTGGTGCAGTAATTAATGCAATTAAGTAGATAATTATAATTAGTGTGTAAGTATAGCGAAATAATTATAAATATGAACTATTTTATTTGTAACTTGTAAAGCCGTTGGGTTATGTAAATAGAATATATTGGGAAAAGGGTTGGATTTTACTTCAATTTTACTTCTGTCATCGCCGTAAATTTTATAATGGCGGCGCTGTTGTCGATTACTAAATTTCAAAGTCAAAATCCGATTCTAATGACTTTTCCCCCTCTTTTTTATTGTTTACAACAATTTTAATAACATTAAAAATAAGCGTGAGTATAGTGCCACAAACATATCTGTGTGCCAAATAACAATCTGTTAACAGTTTTATTGCTGGAGCACGCACTTGACACATTTACCCTAGAAAGGGATGCGAGAAACATTATTTTAAAAGTTTTATCTTTTATACAAGAAGAGAAACGTCTCCAGGCCGTTTGTAAATGTTTTTTACATGACCATAATTATAACATAAAAGTATAATAGTTCGCTCTTTTATTTCGAATTACCTATTAAAATAATAGTTATCATGATTTTAGTATTGTGATGGCATAATTTTGGTCCCTGTGTCACACATTATTAATTGGATTTTTTATTATAATGGCAACGTTTTTTTAGGCCAGAGCGCTGCTGTCACCGGGTCAGATAAGTTTGTAGCACTATACTATACATATATTTAATAGATAAAAGGGTTTATTTATTAACTATTAGACGATGGTAAAAAAACTAATGTAAATTTTAATCTATCTTCCCCTGCCATTCTTTAGAAAAAATAATATAACACTAAATAGCAAATATAACATAATAACTCAATGGTTCAAATAGCCAAAACACTGCATTTATCCAAATTCCGATTAATGTATTTATAGTGAAATGTAAATTTAATCTTAGCAGCCATAGATTTTGATACGATTTACGTAAACGTAAATAAGTCCACCCTAGCATAGAGTAGGAAGATATAGTTATCACCATAGACAAGTAACCTAACTAGCGATGGGCGATTACTAGTCGAGTAAATACTACCTACTATATTCTATCTATCGATGGATTTGGCTAAAAGGCAGAATTTTGACATAACGTCACTGCGCGAGCAAAAATCGCTGTTTTTTTTGGTCGTCTTCGGTTGTTGAGCGATTATTGTTATTGCCATAGGTAGTGTAAATACAGCTGTGACTAGAGAGTTAACAATTGTATCTATGTAAATTTTGAGATAGTCAGTTTTTTGGAAGAAAAGAAGTGGTTTGTAAAAACAGCTATTTTTGTACGCGCAGTGATAATTTCCATAGTATATGTGTCAAGTCTGTCTACAGTAGCCCAATTTGTCGTTAGTCGCGCAGTTTAGTCGGTAACAATAGAATTATAAACAAAATGGTGTGTCAGCAACACAACTGTAGATTAAGCTGAAGGTTTATCACATAGTGTAAGGCCGATCCTATACAATTGTATTGCGTAATATTACAAATTGTGCAATATTCACCGTTTAGGGTTAATACGTAATATTGATAATTGCGTGTAACTGTTCGTCTAGTAGCCGCCAAATAGAGAATCTAATTAATAGTTAAAATATATTTTATGAGAAATCGCCCATCTCTAAATTATTTTTTTTCGTTCTGGCAACATTTATAAAATTATCTATGACAATACATACGAGATGAGATTTGTAAAGAATGAAATGGAAAACTATAAAAAAGATATCAAAATTATTACAGATAAGGATTTTTTGTTTTGTAAATTTACGCAAAGTACAGACTATATAAATATAATGTCACTGCCTACCTGTCAAAATATGAAGTGAATAATAAATATAACTAGCAACACTTGTTTTATTTACAACCTTTTCAAAATTTACATTAAAAAAAATAATGGTACCTACATACCATTTTTTTACGCTATATTTTTTATGGTATCCCTTAATGTTTGTATGAAGAGAGTAATGAATGCGAAAGCAAGACAAATATGCGAGAATCGTGACAGTTGGTTTTCTCTGCTGGGGTAAGCTTAGAGATCCGTGGCGATGATGGGTTATTGTTGTAGTTTTCGCATAGAAGTATAACCATGTAACAAATGCCCAATTCATATTCGTCCGACACTCTCCCATTCAAGCTAGTAGTGTCAACTCCTAGAACCTCGTACAGATTTTGCCAAAAAGTGGCATGATCGCTTCTTGCGAATAGCTGTCCTTGGTACCTCTGCAATATACACAAGAATTTGGAACCGTGCTCCAGCAGAAGTCCAAGTGCCCCTCCAACGGAAACCTAGAAACCGCACTATACTCGACAGAATTGCTGTCACTATAAGGGTCAACTCACACCAAAAGAGCGAAGGGCAGCGAAGCAGAGCGCAGTTTATGTGTCATATGAATTTCAACTTATTAACAATTACTATAATACTTATTATCGCATGAGAAACTCGAACGAGACGCGCGGATTCTCGCGAAGTCGCTGGAATGCTCCAGAAGTCGTGAGAATTCGATAATAAGTACTATAGAAATGACAATAAAGTTGAAATTCATATAACACATAAACTGCGCTCCGCTTCGCTGCCCTTCGCCGCGCTTTTGGTGTGAATTGACCCTAAGTCGATATAATGCAGCACCTACCTCATACTTAAGCACCAGTTGCTAGTTCCGGTAATCGAAGCAATACCTAACAAGATAGATTTAGATAAAAGAAACTAACAATCATTTTATAATAACTTTATTAATAAACTTAGCAGTACACAAAGTACAAAAATAAACTAACTTTTAATTCTAATGTACAAACAACTTAGTCTTAAATGTCGAGCGAAGTAAATAGTGACACATGCGTGACCTATTGAACTTACTACATCGGGTATAGAAAACTATGAGAGAACGCAATTACCAAAGAATAAATCAATGTATCCTCCCTCAGCAAAAGCTAGAAAGAGAAAGGCTTAAGCTTATTTTTGTAGTACTCCTATTGGCGCGTTTGGGAGAAATTGCGACGACACAAAACGATGCGCACACCAACAGATTAGAGATAATGTCACTGTCATTTCTGACAGCTGTCATTGATTGTCAGAAATGACTTTCATGACTCATTTTTGTGACAAAAGAACAACTTTACGTGCATATCTACACGCACTTTTTCATTATATCCCCAAAACAGCAAGTTCAGTAGCCTCACGTCTTGTCCCTAATACTCGTAAATCCTGTGCGTTGGTCTTTCGCCACGATCACTACTCACTTCACTCGACTTAGTACTTAATTCTCAATCAAATAATCAAAAATTTGCCTCTCATTGGCGTATACAAAGTAGCTTTATTAATGTAACCCGAGTCTAAAAGTATGATTGGTCGTTTAAGCTTTGTTTTAGCAGTGCGGTGCTGTCATAAAGCGACAGTGACACAGCGGTGAATGACGTCACAATTTCTCAAATAAATCAAACGGACTTTGCGGTATCAATCTCCCCTCTTTACGAAACCGCGCCTTACGGCCGGAAAATGACGGCACCGCTTTGACTAGAACCAACCTCTATAATGAAAATTCAGGGCAGAAATAGACCACTTATATAAATCCACGATACAACTTTTTTTACATTTCTACCCACATAGTGACATAGGTATGTCACTTTACGCTTGAAACGCCTCGAATCTTTCGAAATTCGAAATTTCAGCATCCAACATTCGATATTCTAATTCACACCATTCGAATCTTTCATTAAAACTTTAAGGTATCAATCATATTGTGCAATAAAAAACTCGATCAAACTTACGATGAATCATTGCACCAATCTTTAATACTAACTCTATACAGTTAATAATTGCACAATACTATTGATCATCATACTATTTTACATAATAATTAAGTACCCTGTTTAATTTTTTATTTTTTATTTTTTGGTTTCACAAAATATTCTAAAAAAGATTTATTATATTCTAATAAAGAATTTTTACTAATAACATAGATTAAAAATTAGTAATATAACTATTTAACATTGAAATGTTTTAAGCCAAGACACAGATATACATGAAACGAGCGATTAGAAAGAGAGGGAAAGATCACGGCACCGGGTCTGTCCCTCTTGCAAGATAAAAAAATATTTCTGAAACTTACATTCAATCATTGCGCCATCTTGTTATTTAACCAAACGGTCAATATAACTGATTTAGGTTTAGAAATTGCTTTATACGGAATGAATCTAATTAAGAGTAATCATATAATCATTTTAAGGTTTATGTAAATAATCATATATATTTTTATTATTATTACAATCATTATAGTAAGAAATTAAATAAAAAATATAATCTACATCGCGGTAGACCCTAAACGTATACTTTTATTAATTAAAATTAAACTTCAAACTTTGGTAATCGTCGCGATACTAAATCAAAACTGACAAATATTGTACAATTCGTACTGCACAACATAATTGATCGTGGTATAGGGCCAATCTTAGATTATGAAAACTATAGATACACGATCCAATAGAAAAAAATATTCACAAGGCAGTGGCCACCTGGCTATAGACGAAACAAATAACTGTAATTAAATGATTTTTGTCCGCCAAAATAGAACGCTTACAACTTTATGGAGTAGCAGACCATAAATCGAACCTCAACTACAGCACATAAGTTCTATTTACTAAAAAAAATATTGGCTATACCTTATCAACGTCAATCTAAACAAATACAACCTTGAAAGCAGGTATGTAAAGTCGAAATTACAATGTCTCAAATGAGCGCACAATTGTGCACTCATTTAGGCTCAACTCACATTGGGGCAGGGTCGAAGCGACGCGACGCGTCATATTTTTCTGCCCCTAAAGCATATTCATCTCTATTGTTCTATTGTTTAAGTACAAATTTGTGCTACGTAAATATGAACTCCAACCGAACGTCGAAGCGCGAATGCGCGCGTCGACGCGCACTCCCATATTTACGTCGCCTCGCTTCGACTCTGCCCTAATGTGAGTTGAGCCTTTAGGTGGCACTATGGAGACGCGAACGTGCATCTATACTTTTTATATCGAATATGAAACTATTAAAAAATATAAATATAAACTTGTTACACTTTTACCCGCTGGTAGAATCTCACTCAATGTTTTTTTTTATAGTACATTATACAACAGGAACTTATACATTTTTCTGACTATAATTAAAAAGGCTTAGATAATATATCTTCTAAACATATTCCCCTGCACTTTTACGAAAGAAAAACATAATATTTTCATTAGATACCTATGGTGGATAATCCATAAAAATATGTCTGCCCTCTGTATGATAGTTTTTTTAAGATTTCTATAAATATTTTGTTGGTTTGTAGATTCTTTAAGATGAACATTTATTCCACTTAAACAGCCAAAAGGGTCTTTTAAATATTGTGTAAAAACTGGTGGTGTATATCGGTCCGTCGTTGTCGCATGATCCTAGCGAGAAAAAGATAAGACACAGTTAAGACAGGTAAAAGTCATGTAGAAAATAAGCGTTGAATAATTTTATGTTGTGCAATAATTTTGTAGGTGTATTTACGTCCTTGTCACTTATTTCTTGTGGGGTAGAGACAATATAATTGATATGGTAGTGACTCTTCCTGTCCCCTTATTAGTAAACATAGATTGACTATACCCAAGCATTAACCTAGCATTAAACTGACATCTGTCAAATTCCATACTGTTAATGTGCTTATTAATATATTGCAGCCACCTATAAGCTGCTATCGACAAAATTGGGATAGGGTAGAACTATACAACGTTGATAAAAGCGAGAGGCATTAAATGAAACCCCGTATACCAAAATTGCCTGCTCTTAATTCGAAACTATTAAAAAATCATTGCGAGAAGTATACGAAAATATTTTTTTCAAAGAACTTAATAATTAAGAAAAAATGTAAACATCCTTTGAACTGACCTGTCGTGACCTGCGTGACCAATCGGCGACGCGCGACGTCGCATTTGTACCTACACAGCCAGGTTTTATCAACCTCGTATAGAGTGAGACAGTCTGTTATCTCTCTATCCTTTTCACTCACCCTTAGGATATAGTCAATAACTAACTCACAGCATGTATATTCCATCTCTGTCACTCGCACCTCCAAGCTCAGACGACGCCAGCCTGCTCGCAGTCGCCCTTGCCTAGCGTCTGCACCTTGCTCCGCTCGCACATCACGTTGCGCTCCGGGCTCGTCTTGTGGCGGTGCATATCTGACAGGAAAACTTATTTAGCGGAGTCAGGAAGGTTAAAGTAAGAGTCCGCGTCAGCAACATACTACGCATCACAGAAAAGTGGAGTCACGCTAATGGCGACACGTTACTTTTAACAGCGGCGATCGTCGATTTTTGGGACTGTATCAATATTGCATAACGATTTAGCGACTTGTGGTCAGTCGCGGCATCGGAATCGCGCGATTTAGTGACTGCTCCGATACGCGATACGTAACACTCGCAGTCGCTTTGCTGTTAAAAAAACGCGTCTCGCGTTTTCACGTGTGCGCTGGTGAGCGTCTGGTCGCTGCATTATCTTGTAAAAGGCGACTAAATCGCCGATCGCCGATGCTAAAAGCATGCATGTGTGTGCTCGGGGCTTTAAAAAGGAAAAGTATTTGCGTCAGCAGCATGCTAGCAATTTTTTTTATCTATATATATAAAACTCAAACGTGACATAGTCGTCTATCAACGCACAGCCCAAACCACTGGACGGATCAAGCTAAAATTTGGCATCCAGGTAGATGTAACGGCGTAGGCATCCGCTAAGAAAGGATTTTTAGAAATTCAACCCCTAAGGGGGTGAAATAGGGTGTCGAAGTTTATATGGATTTCTTAGAAATTAAACGCGGGTGAAACCGCGGGGTACAAAAGTGAAAACTTCTTTAGCGGCTTTTTTTATCAAACGAGCAGTCGAAGGCATTTTCATGACTACCGGCGCCCATAGACATCCGCACACAAGTAATAAAGACGCCGTCCTTCCTCCTCCTCTTCAAATTGAAACTTTTTATAGTTGCTTTAACCGATTTTATTCCAAAACGATGTTAAAATCACAGTGTAACATTTTTATTATAATTTTGTGATCATTGTCATCCTCATAGAGGTCGTACAGATGCGTTGCCCTCCTCACTCCTCCCCTTCTATTGGCTACCGGACACCACACCCCACGAAACGCGACGTCGCATCTGTCACTTTACTGTACTGCATCGTGTAAGCGAGAGGTTCCTACTTGGTCTTGCCGGTCCAATTCGGCAAAAACAAAAACTTTTTATACGCTTTTTATTCACGGTGATTTTGTAGTTTTCGAACTGAAGCATGTGAGTTTGTAATAAAAACAGGTAAATAAATTGTAACGTTAACTATAAAGTTTTTAAGAAGAGTATGGTACTCA
>LUGF01030811.1:12119-22855 GCA_001625245.1 Calycopis cecrops
AACTTACACGGCAGTGTATAAGTGTAACTTACACGGCGGTGTATAAGTGTAACTTACACGGCGGTGTATAAGTGTAACTTACGCGGCGGTGTATAAGTGTAACTTACGCGGCGGTGTAAATGGTTATGTTCAGCATTTGTTTTTGATGGCCGGCTGGCGCGGTGGTACAGGGCTCGGATAATCGGAGCATGTTGCGCCAGGGGTCGCGGGTTCAAATCTCGCCTCAGTCATCGATGTTTATCTGTGTATTATATGTATTTCTATAATTAAAATCTTAAATTATATATAAAAAAATTAAATTTATAAAACATATCAAATATGTTTCAAATGTGTAGTACCCGTAAAACAAGTCCTTACGGTACTTACCACTAGGCTAACGTGGTATGCAAAATCCAGAGATATTGTTATTATTTAACCATGTCATCAACTGCTGAGCAAAGTCAAATGACTGTTCTTACACCGCCGTGTAACAGTTGAGCGTTACACAGTGGTGTAAGAGCTTGTATTCAAATTTACCACCACTAGATCTCATTTCCTAAAAAGCGATACCATCCTCGTCACGGCGGGCCATCCGACGCTTGCTCTGAACTTTACCTTAAGCCGTTCATTACCTGAAAAGAAATAACTTCATTAGATGTGTTATTCATAAATAATTAATCAATAAAAATCTATCTGAAGTGATTTGAACATATTTCAATAACATAGGACAAACGAGCAGTCGGAGCAGCTATCCATTTGCCAAGACATTAATATTCCCTTAAAATTCCCGTCGTCCTTAGCATTACGTGTCCGTGTATTTCTTTTTATACTATACGGGGGCAAACGAGCAGTCGGTGCCATTTTCATGACTACCGCCGTCCATGACCATCTGCATATGCGGAGGGAAACCCCTGTCGCCCTGTCGCGTCGCTTCACGCTAGTGTTAAGTGAGCGAGATGTGCTATCCCGATCGTGCTTACTGGCAGCAATGCATCTACGACCAGGCAAGCAGAAACTTTAAGAAGATGTAGTGTCGCGCTGCATGTAGCCGAATTGGGCCGACACCACCGGGGAGGTACCTCTCGCTTACATACCGGCGTAAAGTAACTGCTGTGCTGTCGATTCGTGCGGTGTGTAAGTAAGGTGATCCATGGAGGTGGGAGCAGGAAGGAGGGCAACGCATCTGTTTGAACTTTATGCGGATGTCTATGGGCGTCGGTAGCCATGAGCTAGATAAACTGAGTTGGGAGATTTGGGTTTTTTCCAAGTTATGTTTTGAGCGCAATGTATAAAACAGGCTTAACATAATATTAGGCACGGAACCCTTAGGAAACACAATCTGGAGCTAATAAAAGATCTTTGATTTCATGCTATCCTAGTAACTAAATTCAAAAGTATTAAAAGTAAATTTTAACAATATAAATAGGGACGTATAAAAGATAACTTAAGACTAATTTAAAATTGGTAAACTAGGAGGTAGCTAACTTTCTTTCTTCTGTCTAGGGTTGCCTGGAAAAAAATTTATGTTAGGCATTAAGGCCGGTTCAATATGCGTTTTATTCTATTTTAATCTTTCTCTATATGTAACAACACACTATAAATAATAATTCATTGATTCAACCATTACTGAATGAAAAAATGAAAATTAAAAAAAATGTTTTTATTCAAAATGGAATTACAAAAATTACTTTTAGAACATTTTTATTTATTTATTTATTTATTTATATTAATTTAGGACATAAACAATTATTCGAACGTAACGTCAACAATTATAGCTACCAACCAACCCTGGCCTTTATTATGCCTTACCTACTGCCCTTTACATGAACCAGTAAATAAAGTAAGCTTCCCTACATAGGTATAAAATCAAGTATCTTTATCAAGTCCACGTGTACCCCTGGGTCGGCTTATGTGAAACACGAAAATACTGGCGTGCAAAAAGTGTACACGAGTATTAGTGGGGAAATTTATAGCCTGACTACACGTTAATGTATCCTTTCGTTTCTGTTGTCCTGGTACATCATCATTAAATGGGAGGAAATTCCTCGAGGTTAGGAGCTTTTTTTCTTCTTTCTCAAGTACTAAATAGAAGATTTTTTATAGTACCTACGTCCATAGACATCCATATAGGTTACACACGCGTTGCCCTCTCCCCTCCTCCCCCCTCCATGAGCCACAAAATGTACACGAGTGGGTAAATTTATACTTTCGTACTGGTCACGTTAATATATCCTTTAGTTTCTGTTGCCCTTGTACATTGTCATTATATAGGAGGTAATTCTTTAAACAGAGGTGGTTTATAAACCTGAGTTTTCTCTCTGTTTATAATTTAAGGGGCAGAACGAGCAGTCGGAGTTATTTAGATGACTTCCGTTGTTCATAGACAAAGTTCTGTTAAGAGGTAGTGCAGCACTGCATGCTTGCGTGCAGTCGAATTGGGCCGCCACGACCGGGGAGGTACCTCTCGCTTACACGAGACCGTCGTAAAGTGACAGCTGTGCTGTCGCGTTTCGTGCGGTGTGCAAGTAGCCGGTGGCCCATGGAGGTGGAAGGAGAAAGGAGGGCAGCGCATCTGTATAGACTCTATGCGGAAGTTTGTGGGCGTCGGTAGTCATGAAAATAGCTCCCACTGCTCGTTTGCCCTCCTATACAATAAAAAAAAAAACATCCGCATAGAGATAGTTGTCGTTCTTCCTCCTCCCTCCGTGGGCCACCGGCTACTTAGCACATACAACACAAAACACGACAAATACAGCTGTCACTTTACGCCGGTCTCGTGTAAGCGAGAGACCTCCCGGTCGTGCCGACCAATTCGGCTTCATGTAGCGTGGCACTACCTCTTGCTTGTTTGTCCCTCTATACTTAAAGAATCTGTCTTCCCGCGGAACCCTAAATAACCGGCTCACGCTTGACTCCACAGTGAGTTAGGCTTAATATGAATTATACACACTACATACCCTATGATGTTATGAACTTGCGGCCCTGAGGGATTTAAGAGGTATGACCTGTAGTCTAGCTGTGCTAGGTCACCTTGAAGCATAGCAGCGCCCCGCTGCTTTACTCGTACTTTTTAGTAAGAGGTAATGCCACGCTGGATGTACTTATATACACTTGCATGCTCTTAATAAGTGAACCTTTCACTTAAATACTAAGTCTATAGATAAATCCACATATCTAATTACATTCTGATACCATAATTTGTGTAATCAATAATAATGAAGGGTCTTGCCAGGAATATGAGCCGTCTCAAACCTACGAACCCTTGCCCTGAGGTAGAGGGATGTTTAATTATAGATTGTACTTCCTTAGTACAAATATGCCCTATTCCCTGGCCCTTTTAGGTTACAATAGAAGTTACAAAACCCTTCTCGTTGTATACAGGGTTATTTGTAAGACACCAGCGAGCTCTCGGTTGTAGATAGCTAAATTATAAACAAAAACATTTGTTTAACGACTTTGAGACAATTCAAAAATATATATTACTAGCTGTGCCCCGCGGTTTCACCCGCGTTTAATTTCTAAGAAATCCATATAAACTTCAACACTCTATTTCACCCCTTAGGGGTTGAATTTCTAAAAATCCTTTCTTAGCGGATGCCTACGTCATAACATCTAACTGCATGCTTGATCCGTCCAGTAGTTTGGGCTGTGCGTTGATAGCTGGCTATGTCACGTTTGAGTTTTATATATGTAGATATGGAAAAAAAGTAACAATCCCCACTGGTAGGGATTTGTCGGTGGGGATTTCCGGAATAAACCATTTTTTTAAGTTTATAATGTAGTGTGGTAACATTTGTAAGTCCCGCGTGTGGACAGCTGCTGTGCCCATGCACACGATGTTGACCTTATCTGGCGTCAAGTACGCGATTCACGTATAACGCTCAGGCGAAAAATTTAATTTATATTTATTTTTGAACTAGCTACACCCCGCGGTTTGACCCGCGTAAATTTCGATCCCGTGGAAAATAGAAAATCATTCCATAGCATCCCATAGGAAATCTAAATAACCGTGATATATATATTATAATTATAATATAAATAATGTTATTTTTTCTGGATAAAAACTATCCTACGTGTTAATTCAAGTTACTCTCTATGTGTGTGCCAAAATTCATGAAAATCGCTTCAACAGTTTTTGCGTGAACAAACAAACAAACAAACATACAAACTTTAGCATTTATAATATTAGTAGGATGAAAAATAAAATAGTAAATTAGGAAAAGTCGTATAACAGCGCTAAGTCTGAGCGCTTGCTGGTATTTTGCAAATAAACAAATGCGTAAGTGAAAATATATGAATAACTTCTTGTTACTCTTTAACGCAAATAAAAATATATAAATAGGAATAACACTGATGCCACCATCTCGATCTTCCGAAGCCTACTCCTGCGCGCTTTAAGCGAAACTTCATCCCGCGCACTATTTCGATTTGGAATCAGCTGCCCTCTAGGTACTTTAAAACAGAGCTAGGGATATTTAAGAATAAGGGCTTCTTCGTCACTGAAAGGTCGAGGCATCTATTGGGCCTCCAGTGTTGCGGTTGTCGCGGCGGTGGTGGTGATTAAAGAAAGAGAGATGTACTTCCCCGGTCGTGTCGGCCCAATTCAGCTACATGCTTGCATCTAAACACGGCAGCATGTTAAGACAAAAATTATAATTAAAATAAATAAATATTTATTTTGCAAAGTTCTATACAGATAACAAATAATGATCAATGTATAATTTTGACATTGCAAAATTGATCCCAGGCTCGGCATTTGTTGACATACATGGCAACACCGAAATCAAATATAGCAATAAAAGTCACGGCTAAAACCTAGCGTAGACTCTCTCTGAGTCGGTGAAGCGAGGGCATGCCCCAGAGGCCCATAACCAGTAACTACGTCTGAACTGTAAAATTATACAACCCCTGCCCGGGATTAGGGGCTGGGGGTTTGGGACTGATGTTCCCGGCGATCCCGGAGATATTAGCTCATTGGGTAGCTCTAAATGTGTGGACTAGCTTTTGGCGCGGCGTCGCTCACGATTTTTTTTTGAGCAAACGAGCAGTCGGAGCCTTTTTCATGACAACTTCCAAGAGTTGAAGATGCGTTGCCCTCCTTCCTCCACCCATCTCCTTGGGACTACTTACGCACCGCACGAAACGCGACTGCAAAGCTAAATCTATCGTAAAGTTTATACTTCATATTTTTTCTTTCTTGGGATCTTTTGATGTCTACCGACGCCCATGGGCGTCCGCATAAAGGTTACACAGATGCTTTGCCATGCTGCGCCATCTGTGGGCCATCGGAAACTTACACACATTACGACACGACCGATGGATTCAGCCACAAAAATACATCCCGGGAAACCATCAAATCTCTCGCTATAAAATGTAATAATTATATGTATGATCTTACGACAAATATCATAGAAATTCGTTCGGTTTTTGCATGGAAGTGTAATAAACATACATACTCATGAACCTTCTCATTTACAATATAAGTTATGATCGCGGCTTCCAGAAGGCTTTTAAGAGCATAAACATCTCTCCCAGGGATATCATATATTAGGGATACAGCGGGATGAAAATGGCGGAAGAAAAATGATAATTGCTTTTGGAAAAATTACACAGTTTTTGTTTCACAGAGAAATTAGCAAACAATATAATATGTTTTAACAGTATTATGGGGGAAAAGAGCAGTCGGAGTCGTTTTCATGATTACCGACGTGAATAGACGCGCAGAGGCTACACAGATGCGTTGCCTTCCTTCCTCCGACCTGCATGGGCTACCGAATACTCACAAACCCGACGAAACGCGACGGTACAGCTATCATAAAATAAAATCCGTTCAGTAGTTTTAAGATAGTATGACATATTATTTTGACCTCAAAGACCTTTAAGACCTGTATCTCTACCATTTTCGATCAGGTTTTTTTCGATTATCAATAAACAATAAATCAATTTGGTAGGTCGCTGTGTGTTATCATAAATCGGGTCCTAAACACACTGTTTCATATGCAAAGGGTCCCTGGGTCAACAGAAGATTAGGTACCTTTTAATCGGGTCTGGTCATTGCTGTTTTGCAGCCAAATTGGGCCAGCTGGATGCCGCTTATTCGTGATTCGCCGTGGTGCGTAGCGGCTGAGCTTCAGCAGGTCATCCTCTCTATTTCTTTTCATGACTACCGACGCCCATAGACATCCGCATAGCGCTATACAGATGCGCTGCCCTTCTTACTCCTCCCACCTATATGGGCCACCGGCTACTTACGCACGAAACGCGACAGCACAATTGTCTAATTACGCCGGTCTCGTGTCAGCGGGAGGTACCTCCCCCGTACCGGAATAATGCGGCTGCATGCAAGCATGCAGTGTGGCATTACTTAGTAAAATTCAATATACCAATTCGAGGTGATCTAGCGCAGTATTAAAAGCTATTCTCTCGAGTTTCGTGCGGTTCCTGAGTCCATTGGAAAGGAATTAGTGCTCACGCGGACATAATTCTGCAGATATTAATGGTATCGTTGGAATGGTGTATGTTTGACCCCCTATTCTATAAAAACTTAAAATTCCGGCAACGCGCCTGCAAAGCCTCGAGTTTTGCAGATGTCTATGGGCGGCGGTAGTCATCTACCAACTGCTCGTTTGCCCCTTATCCTATAAAATAAAAAAAAAAGGGTAAGCGCGAGTCGGATCCGCGCACTGAGGGTTCCGTAGTAACTAGAGGTACTAGAGCCTGCTTTATAAGGAGTTGACAAACGTTTTAGCAAGAGGTAGTGCCGCTGCTGCATGCAGCATACGAAATGGGCCGCCACGACCGCATATAACTCCCTGCTCCTACGACACCAGAGTAAAGTGACAGCTGTACTGTGTGCGTTTAGTATCAGTTTCCGCTGGCCCATGGCAGGCGAAAGAGGGCAACTAGATAACAATCTTGCTAATCTCCATTGACGTAAATCTACACAAAGGGCTCGGACGGTTCGCCTCGCTGCTGCTTTGCCCAATAAACTGATCTTTAAGGGCTTTTCTCTCTACGCACGAAACCCTAAAAAGCTCATTATACAGCTTTCATCCAGCGATATTGTTTGCAAGGGCAACCATCGTAGTTGACCTCTTTCGCGTACGCCAGCCGTGGCGGAGGGAGGTCAAGGGGCTTTTGTAACCTAAACTGTGTTTAATGGGGACTGAGCTTCAGTGGTTTCTTTTATTGGAGAGGTTTGCTGCATTGCAGCAGAATAGGGCTGGTGGGGTTGTTGGAGTTGGCTCATTAACACATTGATTGCTTGGTTGCTGGGAGCCAGATCTTCTTCAGCAGCAGCAGTAGCAGTCCACTGTTGGTGCAAAGTAAATTATGTTTTTTTTTTTTTTAAATGGTATATGGGGGCAAAAGCAAACGCAAAAAAGCAGACGGAGCCATTATTACGACTATCGACGCCCGCAGACATTACCACAGAGATAAACAGATGTGTTGCCCTCCCGCCTCCATGGGCCACCGCAGTGCCACAGCGCAGTCGCTTTTACGCTGGTATCGTGTAAGCGAGAGGTACCTCCCCGTGCCGGCCCAATTCGGCTGTCGTGCATGCAGGGCATTTGTGTGAGAGATCGATGTAAAAATATAGTGTGACATCCTAAATAAAAGAACTACATTTACGTTACGTTTCATTTAATGCCTCTCGCTTTTATCAACCGTGTATGACTAGGTGAGTCCTGCTGTTTTACACGTATATACATATAAATAAACTGTAGAAGACGTTATTCTGTCTGTCTGTTACGGCTTTCACGCAAAAACTACTGGACGGATTTTGATGATACTTTTTTGTTATATAGGTTTTAGTCCCCGGTAACATATAGGCTATAATTTATCTATATAATATATAATGCTGCAGTCGGTACCTCGACTTGAAATACACTATTGTAGGCCAAAATAACGGATTGACAATTCGGCCACATTACACGTTACCATGACAACATATTCCAATAATGACAAGACAACGGCTGTCGGGTCGACTAGTCGTAAATAATTCCCGTTTTGTTTTAAGGGTAAACTGTCACAGTCAAACTGTGCATTTAATGTACCTTAATGTTCTTCCATGTTTAATATATTACTGGCCATTTTGATCGAAATAGGTTCTTTACCTTTTTTGTAAATGTGAGGTAGAAAAAGTTTGTGCCCGCAAAATGCATGCATGCAGCCGAATAGTGCAAGTCGGGGAGGTACCTCTCTCTTACACGATACCCGCGTAAAGTGCCGGCTGTCTGTCGCGTTTCGTGCGGTGTTTAAGTAGCCGGTGACCCTTGGGGTCAGGATGGAAGCCTGACACTATTGCACGGTTCTGACGACATAGTAGGGACTGTTCAGAGGCGGCCGGGTAGTCACCAATTAGGAGAAGTCTGGCCTTTTCGCCGAGACAGTTGCTGGAGGGATCCTGTTGCCTGTAGATCAGGGACCTTCCAGATTAAGCGGCTGAAGGCAGGGACGTCGGTATTCCACTAAGTGTCGAGTGCGACATCGGTCTAGGAGTCACCCGGGCTTCTAGGTATCATATGTAAATGTATTCCCCTGTGTTAACACAAAAATACATATGACACATGTCACTGTCAGCTAACATGTCAAGGAAAGTACCTTTAGGAGACATTCTCATTCCACTATGAAGCGATCATGAAGAATTTAACTTTTTAACATGATAAGGGGCAAACGAGTAGATGCTAGATGACCATCGCCGCCCATAGACATCGGCAAAACTCGGGGATTTGCAGTTGTGTTGCTGGCCTTGTAAATATTTTTGTGATTTTATTTTTTGAGGCACGGAACCACGAAAATCCTTATACAAGTAGACATACGCTTGATACATCTAATGTTTTCCCCGACCCCTACTCTCGCACGTTTTCCGGGCCGAGTTTTCCCGAATTATCTCCGGGTCCGATACGAAGGGGGAAATTAAATATCGGACTGCTAAGAGATACCGAGACGGTTTGAAAGCGCGGCCCGCTTTTTGATTACGGCCCTTTGTTGGGGGTCCGTGGTGGAAGGACCCCAGGAATTATCTATCTATACTAATATTATAAAGAGGAAAGATTTGTACGTATGTATGTATGAATGTATCGAATAGGCTCCGAAAGTACTGGACCGATTTCACCTTTTTAATGCTAATATGCTAAGCTATTTTTTACCACGGAAAAATGCTTCATTCCCATGGGAAAACGGGTAAACTTCTAAGCGGCTAAACCGATTGGGTTGAAATTTCATATCAATGGTTTCCCGGATATTTAAAAATACAATTGGATCCGGTAGGTCTGCTGCTGTCTGTATATCAACTACTAGACACCTTGACCGATTGGGTTGAAATTTTGTATGTGAATTGTACACGAATGTATTATGTATATTGTATACATTATATAAAAATTAATGTTAGTCTGTATGTCCTTTCTTAAATCGTAACCTATATGTTTGAGGATGTGACGATCTTTAGTGAAGTTGTTCTATTTTATACTATGTAGGTATTACAAGAAGCAAATGTTATTTGTTAAACAGAATACGCTCCAAATTACTGCACCGATTTTAAAATTTCTCTCATAAATATAAAGCTACATCAACATAATATAACACAGCCTACGTACTACAGAACCCGCTAACATCTGCCCGCATCTCTCCCGCCCCGTTCTCTACAAACTAAACTACTCTCCCACAATCTCCACTTGAGCTCGCGTGTTTGTTTGAGCTCATAATCTGCCGTTTGAGGCGCCGCCAGCTCCAACCACCCACTTCAAATGTGGACACCTTTTGTAGAATACTAGCTGCGTCCCGCGGTTTTATCCGCGCAAAATAGAAAATCATCCCATGGCATCCCATAGGAACATTTTTTCGGAATAAAACTATCCTGTGTTAATCCAAGTTACTCTCTATGTGTGTGCCAAATTTTACGAAAATCGGTTTAGCAGTTTTTACGTGAAGAAGTAACAAACAAACAAACAAACAAACAAACAAACATACAGACATTCGCATAATATTAATAAGATAACGGTATAGTAAGAGGTACAGGTGAGAGGTACCTCTCGCTGACTTCATGACCTATTACTGCTGAGAAACGATGGTTATGCTAATTGTAATTACTTTACGGGTTATAACACGATAAGATATTAAAGGCCAAAATACCTTCGCTCGACGTTTCGACGGGGTTACACCAGCCGCGGTCCCGGGCCTGCTGCTGAAGGTTATGCCGTCGCGTTTCGTGTGTTTTTATTTGTGAGTAGTGAGGGGGGAGGGAAGGAGGTCATAGTCCGTATAAACTGTGCGGATGTCTATGGGCGTCGGTAGTCATCAAAAGGCTCCGATTGCTCTCTCGTAGATTTTTTTTCATAGCATAAGGGGGCAAACGAGCAATCGGAGCCTTTCGATGACTACCGACGCCCATGGACATTGATGATTGTTACGCAGATGCGTTGCCCTCCTATCATCCCCCCGCCCCAATGGGCCACCGGCTACTCACAATCCGCACGAAACGCGACAGCGACGCTGTCACTTTAGACCCCGTCCAGATTGAGCGAATCGCGCGCGTATTAGGCCTGATTACAAACAATTTAACGAGGTGGTCGGGGTTCAAGGCCCTCACGAGTCGTGTTTCTTTTTTTATGTCTTTCTTTTTTACATTATTAGGTTGCACATTAAATATAATAAAAAAGTACTGAACTATATCTATTACTATTTACTAACTACGTGTGTGAAATTTTGAGGGACTTGAACCCCGACCACCTCGTTAAATTGTTTGTAATCAGGCC
>LUGF01030874.1:0-14221 GCA_001625245.1 Calycopis cecrops
TGTAAATTTTTTAGTTTCAACAGTACACATTTGATTTTTTACAATAAAACGAATAATAAAATAAATAAATAAATAAATAAATAAATAAATAAATAAATAAAACGAATAATAATTGAGTTATGGTTTTCTAATCAGTTCGTCACAATAGATTTACGGATATATTTGTTATAGGTTTCAGGGTGTTCTAACACTTCTTGTACTACCTCCTGGCTTCTTTTTTAAAGCAGAACCGATCTCACGAAAATTTTGAATCCAATTCAGAATGGTATTGCGAGTAGGAATTTTTCCACGGGGGCTGATGCGAAAGTGAGTACGAAACTTTCTTTGAGTAACAGTCACAGAATCACAATTTTTAAAAAACGTCTCCACGACAAAAGCTCGATGCTGCGAGGTCCAAGTTTCCATTGTAACTAAACCTTAATTTATATTGAACACAGTGACACTCTAATCAACAATCTGCGACAAGTTGTAACTTGTTACTGCGCAAGTCGAATATGTCAGGTAACGCTGGCGGACCCTGTATTTTATAATGGTTTTATTTGGTAAAGTCGATCTAATAGCATACTAGGAAGACTAAAGTATGTCATGCGTGGAGTATAACATTAAAGTTTAAAATGTTAACAGTCTAGCGTCCATCGTGCTGGCCAATGGGCTATTTTCCTGTATTAAAAATATAAAATCAAAAAAATCAAAATCAAAATATTTTTATTCAAAATAGAATTTAAAAAATTGCTTTTTGAACGTCAAAAAAATTCTACCAAAGCTTATTGAATGTAATCTTTAATTAATATGATTTATGAAGTCATTATGTAGTGAAATAATTAGTAAATAATCAATATTTCATTTTAAAATCAATTTTTAAAAATACGTATTTTTATTCATGAGTCACGTGATACGAAACGACTTGAAATTGATTATGACGTCAGTATTGCGTGAGCTCTATGGTACCGTAATATGCGTAGTAACTAAGTTGTCAATTGTCATTTGTCAAAAAGTTGTAGGTCAACATTTTAATATTATGGTCACTGTTAAATGTTGATACTTAGTACAAATGTTTGTTATTACAAAGAGATTACAAAATAAACAAATGCTACATATGAAATAAGTCACATACATAAGTCATTCACTACTTGACATTTAGGATACAGAATATCTACGTCACAGGACGCCATTTTGCTTAAAGAAGCGTTTTCGCGGGTCTTTAAAATTTTAAATTTTGAATTTAAAATTTGAAAGTAAATACTTGTCAGAATAAAAAATAAAAAAATGTATAAGTTCATTGATCACTGATAAACATTCTGGGGTGATTTTTGAAAACTTGGAAAATAGCCCATTCGGTGGCAAAGCAGCATGATACTACTACGTCATACTAAAATTTATTTGAAATACTAACTACAAAGAACTTAAGTGTATGGACATATGACGAAGAAATTATTAAAATATCGCCTATTTTTGCGTAACTATTTTACTAACAATCAAACAATTTCAGGGTTACAATACATTAAAAATCAAATAAATAAATATAAAATTAAAATGAATAAAGAAGAAGTTTTCATGAATCATTCAATCATATTGTCCCGTTTCGACAGGGGTAGCACGTTACGTTAGCGTTACGTAGCTAACAAGGTACCACGAATATTTAGGTACGTAATGAAAGTGCCTATTAATTATTTTAAGCTTTAGCATAAATATAAAACTGTCTATTTGTATAAACTTATGATAAGAAACAACGTTATCTTGAAGAATTGAAGTAGTGGATCGCCTATTACAAAAAATTAACTGTACAATTAACCATTTTTCGAGAACACTTTTTCACGATTTGTAGCGATACGAAATAGCGGCCAGTCGAATGACAACTAGTTTTAAAAAACGTAAATGTCCATATGGCCAATGTACTTTGGTAAAGGGGAACGTCTAGCTTTGCCGACTTCACTACTCCGTAACTCCAGTTATATCAGAGTATATAGCTCTAAGGAGTAGAAGTCCATTCATCTTGTAGCCATGCTAATTTATTATTAATATAATTATTCATGGTCCAACTTGATGACCTGATGTCTTGGTTCTGTCATTTGTGTTCTATTTCTCAGTATAAACTGTATCATGTATGGCTCTATGGTTTGTAGATTTTCGGCGGACGGACAGCAGCAGTCAGGCGTCAGCAATACCTCACTCATATCAAAGTGCAGTTTGTAATATAAACTTTAACATAAAAACAATAACTTCATCCGTAAATGAGTATGATTCATGAATATTTTTCGCCCTTTTGTATGATATTTAAAAGCGATATTTATATAGTAATTACTTTATTTATTTCAAATTTATTACAGACATGAAAACAAAATGAACCAAGTGAGTTTCAAAATAATAATAACAAAAGGCGTGGTTACATTTTTATTTTAAGACAGGAGATTATGCAATAGTATAAATATGCGGTACAATAAGCAAGAATTATCTGCATTAGCTTCTCAAACTGCGCAAAATTTTGACCGCGAAGGCGTAATGGTAATGAAAGAGAAGCAGGACGGGTTCTTTCGTCGGCCTGAAGGTCAGATTTTTAAATTTTGTTATTGTTGATGATAAATATAATACATATTTAAAATGCACCTAAAGCCCCTTGTCCCTATATAATCCCTTATCCTAAAAAAAATATAAAAGGTATTTTATTATATTATTCTTTATATTTTCAGGGTGGACTGTTCGATGGTTTCGTTTGCGTGGTAATCTTCTTTTTTATTTGAAAGGACCAGAACCATGGTATGAACCCATTGGTGTTATAATATTAGGTCAACATCAAGTTAAGATACAAGGACAGGATGACAATGGATACTGGCCTTTCCATATAGGTAAATAATTGTTTGTAAATAGCAAATCATATTGTATTGATTTCAAATATTACTGGAAAGTAGAAAGTTTAAAAGAAAATTGTTCATTGTACTGGCATTTCTATTGGCTTATTACCAAAAAATTGGTGAAATTTAATAAGCAGTCATGATTTTGTATTTTAGTATGGGAGAACGGAGTTTGCTATAGATTAGCCACATTTCATGACTCTGAACGTACTACGTGGCTTAAAGCCATCCATATGGCTCCTTATGATGTACTCATATCAAAAATATCATCACTTAGAGAAAAATTAAACAGGATAAGACCGGTGCTAGATATAAACACATATAGACTTCAAAAAGGAATTGTGGAAGGTGAGTATGAATGTAATATTCGGTATTCTATTTGTAATTGTATATTCATATGTCAGACAATCATATCTTTATAAATACATGGTTACTTATGGTCACCATCCAAATTTTCAGCTTTGATTCAGAATCAATCATACATTCGATTTATGAAACAAAAAAAAATAAACGTTATGTCCTACGTTATAAACATATTTCTTGATCTCCACGTGCCACATGACTCGAGGGCGCGATCTGTCTGCGTCCCTGACCTTGAAGTTGATACATTTTGTGTGTGATGATGTTTTTTTAAAAAGGCAGTGAACACGTGTTCACGGCCTTTTTTTGAAGCGTCTTAAGACGTCCGCGGTACACGAAAAGTTAAGGACCTTTTCAATTCGAGTTTTATTTAACAAAATATTACAATTAGATGATAAAATTTAAAACACACTCTTGGAATAATGTTTGTTTACTTGTAAATTTTTTTTTTATGGTTTAGGGGGCAAACAAGCAGTCACTAGTCTCGTGTAAGCGAGTGGTACCTCCCCGGTCGTGCCGGTCCATTCGGCTGCATGCAGTGTGGCACTACTTATTACTAAAAAAATTTGTACTAAAATTTGGCCCGTGACCAAAAAGTAACCCTGTATATTTAAAAATAACACTTTTTCATTTAAATACAAAATGTATTAACTCATATTACATTTGTATGTCATTAAAATATAATGAGCCATTGTTGTTTTTTTATTTTTAATTTATTGTTTTTTCAGACATGAATGAAATACCTTTGTGTGAATTAGCATTGTCGTGTGACAATCTCTTATGTGACACTCATGGCCGGCCTCCATCACCGATGATTGTCATATACATAAGGCATTCTAAGGGATTATGTATTAAATATGGCAGTACTGAGATTTACGAAGTAAGGGTTTAAATTATATGGAATATTACTACTATGGAATAATACTATTTAAATTTCTGTGCACATCTAAACCTATATTTAAAATTGGCTACATATTTGATCACTGAAATCTACTATTATTTTATTACGAATATCAGGCCTATCTGGTGAATACCAATCTGGGTTGGATGAAGAGGAGAAGGCTGAATTTTGGCATTTAAAAGATGATTTTACCAACCTTTAATCCATCCCACATGCTGCTCTGCATCATGCATGGGCTGTCCTCTCATAACTTATAATAAGCTATAATGTGAGCGATAGGTACCTCTCGGTCATGATAGGCCAATTCAGTTGCAATGCTCAATGTCACTACCTCTAACTAAAATATTATGAATATATATGTTATATAAATTATGTTGTACATATTGATGAAAGTATGTTATATGTACTTAAAAAATTTTTAGAAATGCAGCAATCCATTCTTTTGTAAGACAATACTGTTCCGTGCCAGCGACGGGTTGACAAGGGACTCCATTGTCAGGATAGTCGTATATGATGTCAAAGAAAGAGTTTCTGATACAACAGTGCCTATGGGGTTCACGTCTCTGCAGTTGAGTACAATACAGGTAAGGAAAATATATCAAACACCTTTCTCCCAGTAGCTGGGAAAGAAGGGGGGGTCTGCCCCCCCCATCGACCACAAATACAGATGTTTGAGGTCCCCAGTGTGCTCGCCTCTCATATCGATGAAGCTGCACTGACCTTCTGTCTTAGCATAGTTCTACATAAAAAAAAAAAATCAAACATATTATAAAGTATCACTGTATTTATTCTAAATCCCTTAAGGGTGGCTGCTATATAGCAGTATGCGATCTGGGACAATTCTACAGCGGCTGAAGGCTCTTGCAGTGCTTTTGTCTAGAATATGATAAAGAAATCAATCTAAATAATGAAGCTGTATTAGGCTTCTCTTCACTTCCACACCACTTCCAAATTTAATTGATCTATTAATAACCATGCATTTTTCCGAGCGCTATTTTTTATGTTATTTCAGATGTATAATCTATACCCGTGTCAAATTATAACAAAATCCATTTCATTAATTTTTGCACAAAAGTGTACTTACCTAACAAACATCTAAGTACCTTCTTAGTCTGGCCATAAATACTGTTACAATTAAAAATAAAAAATATTACATTGGAATTTTGAATCTGTCATTTTTATACGATTGTTCATTGTGTTTTGCTCATTTTGGCGCCAATACATTGTACAATATTTTGGCATATTAAAATGTAGTGGGGTGATAAAGAGAACAGAATCGCTGTGATTGCATTACACAAAGTAGGTATGGAGCCAAAAGCAATTTTTAAAACTCTCCATATACTTAGTCAAATGTTTGTGTACCGGACTATTAATAGGTATAATGAGACTTCCTCTGTTTGTGACAGATACAGATCTGACCATCCACGTAGTGTTCGTACGGAAAAGGTGGTCAAAGTAGTAAAGGAAAGAATTCGAAGAAATCCTGTCCGAAAGCAAAATATTTTATCTCAGGAAATAATGATAGCATCTAGGTTCTAGGATGTCGTGTATTTTAAAAGATGACTTAGGACTTGCAGCCTATAAGAGATGTATTGGTAATTTCTTAACTTATAAATGAAAGATGAAAAGAGTGGTAAAATCGAAACAACTACTGAAGCGGTACGCAAAGGGAGGTCACAGAAAATAAAATGTTTACGGATGAAATTTTTTTTTACAATTGAGCAACATTTTAACAAACTGACCGTATTTATGCTCAAAGCTCTAAGGAAGCATTCCAATTAGTAGACAGAGTGCAACGTGCGCATTATCCGACTTCAGTGATGGTTTATTGGGGTGTTAGCTATGAAGGAGTGAGCTTATATTTGTGGAAAAGGTATCAAAATATCGGGACAAATGTATCAAGATACCATTCTTGAGAAGATGGTTAAACCTTTAATAACACCATGTTTAATAACCAAGTATAGTACCACAAGACTCGGCGCCGGGTCATAAAGCTCGGTCCTGCGTGGACCGAGCTTTATGATCGTCGCGTCTTGGAAGCGACGACTCGGACTTCATCAGAGCCGAAGACTGGCGGTCGTCTTGTCCCGATCTTAATCCGCTGGATTATGATTTATCGTCAGTTTTAGAGAGTACAGCTTGCTCAAAACGCCATGATAATTTGGAGTCCCTAAAACGATTGGCAGTGAAGAATTTCCCTATGGAAAGAGTTCGTTGCAGCCAATGGAGACCACTTTGAAAAAGCTTTTTATATTTTTAATTGTTTAATATTTGTATATTAAACTAACACACTGTAAAAAGTAAGAACTGTTATTTGCAACTTGGAACAGGGCTTATAACTAGACTATGTTAGAACTCAAGTGGTTTGAGGAAACTTATTATAAAAATTTGTAACTGTAACTAGATATGTACTATGTTTATTCACCTTGACCTTAAGTAGCATAAAATATTAAGTTAAAGAACAATACGATTTCTACCACAAATACTTTAGACACAGGATATAAGCAATATTACAATATTATGTACCATACATATTGTTAAATATGATTATAGGCCAAGCTATCACTCACTGCCGGCAGTGCAATTGTGTTTATTCAAATGAAATGTAAAATATGTTAATTCTCGTCATATTGACAATACATCATGCCTTATGACGCAAATTCAAAGCATTTCATGTCGGTATTTTACATAAATACATATTCATTGCTTGTATAAAAATAGACAAGATAAAATCTACACATCTGACACAGAAAAATGCTAAAGGCTTAAGTCTGTGTTGTTGATTTATTCATTACCTTCCAGGTTTTTTGTCGCGGCTTCGCTCGCGTTTAAGACCTTGAATAAATATTATCAATGAACATTACATTCAAATAGAACTGCAATACAATTCCAATATCTGCCACATTTTTTTAAATAAAAAATGACATTTCTAAAACCTCTAGGCATATGTGTACAAAGTGTAATAAACAAACTCACATTCACATTTATAATATCAGTAGAATCATTAGTAAACAAAGACCAGTATAAAAATATTATTTACTGGCATTTGATGATCAGATTGATCGGGGCTATCCGAAGAGTTTTCGCAATCGACATATTTACCATGAGAGTAATGAATGTGGGGATAAAACAAGGCAATACCGTAAGCACCCTAACATGGTAGCTGGGGTGAAGATGCTTGTGTGTTTCGCTTATATTCATTCGGACTTCTGTAGCCGGTGTGCTGTGTTTGTACCATTCTAAGGAAGGTGTGCCATACTATCTCTCGATAACATACGATATGACCAAAGTAACCACAGGAGTCCCGGAAAAGGAGAATTTCTACCGATCACTAATGCCCTCTGTCTCATTTAGAACTTAACCAACAAAAACAACACATTTCACGTCAAGGTAGATAGAGTGATCTGAGTGCAGCATGTGCTCCTTACATAATTCTCTTCTTTCTTCCTTCCCAACATAACACTTTTTATTCAAACACGCCGATTATGAAGATTCTTGACACCACTTTGTAAGAGGTAGTGCCACACTGCATGCTTGCATGCAGCCGAATTGGGCCGGCACGACCGGGGAGGTACCTCTCGCTTACACGAGACTGGCGTGAAGTGACAGCTGTGCTGTCGCGTTTCGTGCGGTGTGTAAGTAGCCGGTGGCCCATGGAGGTGGGAGGAGAAAGGAGAGCAGCGCATCTGTATAGCCTCTATAGTCTATGCGGATGTCTATGGGCGTCGGTGGTCACGAAAATGTCCCCGACTGCTCGTTTGCCCCCCTATATCATAAAAAAAAAAAAAACTTTCGGATATTTTTGAATAGAATAGAATAGAAACAAGTTTTTGAGTTTAATCGCTAATAAAAGATTTAAGGCCCATAGTACTAAGGCAAATAATTCATTTCACTATGGCAAAATACTACTATAACATATTTAAATGCATTACTTGTATTGTATTCATTTTTTATTTCGTAGGAAGCGCAAAGATTACGCGTGGCTTTAATGACACGTGAAAGCAAAACAGTAGGTTTTGTCACGCTACACGGATGGAGTCTAGAACCTTCCTACATAGGCACGAGCCCAGTGCACGCGAATGACAAAAACTCTATCGATATACCACAAAAGGTACTATGTCACAGAAGATCGCAGTCTCTGCCACCGAGATTGGGTCTCAAGCTGAAATTCCCATCATACGGTGTGCTCTTGAAACAAAACTTCGTCAACAGCCATCAAGTGACATACAGATTTCATTCTGGACTGGGTGGTGATATTACTGTGCATGAAATAATGGCGGAACCAAAGTTGTGCTATCAACTACCAATCCAACTGTTGTAAGTATTGTGTTCTTGTTTACTGCTTTAAGTCCGGTTCGTTACTTGGACCTAGTTTTTCGAATCTGCGCAGAAATTTGGCATCCTCTCTATTGTTGAGGTAGCTTTAAATCTCATTGAAAACTGGAACAAAAAAAATATAGATAGAGAATGAAAGAGAGACTGGAAAAATATTGTGTGATATTACTTGGGCTCTACGTCTATTTATTTATTTTTAGGGACATTTTCATACAGAGAGAGAAAGAACTATTAGAGGAGCTTTTGTCGATCGGGGAAATATGTGGGCATTGGCAGAGTAGACAATTGGAGTTGGCCAGTATACACATGTCACTTATAAAGCACTATTGTCACTCAAAAAGGTGCCTGCATCAAGCAGAACATGCGTACTTCAAAGCTAGCAGCAAAAAAGGTAAACAGAATGAATAGAATTTTGACAATATTAATCTAAATAACTGTTTATAACATTTCGAACAGTTAGGCCTAATATATGAACAAGAAATATATGAATTCAAAAGTTGAAAATATTATTAATAGAAATAAAGATACCACAATTTTATAGTCCATTATCATGTTTGGAGTATCCAAGCTTTATTAATATACATTATCATTTCAAAATTCAATTACATAATATTTGAATTTGAATTTTTAATATAACTCAATTCATGGTTCACACAATGGTTACATTTGGATTTATTTAGGTGTATTTTTATTTATATTATATTTATTTTATTTATACAACTTTATTATTTCAGACGACTCTAGTCTCGATTTTGCGCCAATTAATCTGCATCTGCAGAGAATGTGGGTATATAATGACACGTTAAACAAGACCGGCTTCCATGACGTCATCACTGCGGGAGCGTTCGCTTCTCACACGCACGAGTCTGAAAGCACTGGCGGACTCATTAGGTAATTTATTTTTTGTACTATTTATCTTAATATGTATTACTTCTCTCTTATTTTTGTAGAATTGAGTTTTACTAGTGGTCGCCCAGTGGTCGAAATTCGTAATAGGTTGTTTAATATAAATAATTAAAATATAATGTGATCGTCCATCGATTTCGTACGGGACAAAAATATTTTTTTTTGTCCCGTACGTTGTTTTATTTCATAAATCGAATGTTCTATCGATTCTGAACCAAATCTGAAAATGTGGCCGGTGACCAAAAACTAACCCTGTATATATTATAAGTGAGATACTAAGTATGTGTAAATTTCATAATCCTCCGTCCTCACAATTTTCGTAAAAAAGGGGTCTAAAGTGAGGGGACTAAACTTCACGTATTAATAATATATAATAATAATAATATAGATACTCAGGGTATATAGATCCATTTTGCAAAAGTATATTTTTGAAGTGTAAACTTGTTAGGGGCGTTAGGATAGTGAATGTTTGGCGGAGTTAGGATAATGCACGAATACTCTTTCTTATTTCTGCATATCAATGGCTGGATCTCTTCAAAACGAGATCCTAATCGATTCATTAAGTTCAGCTGTAATTCAATAATCATGGAAATGAAAAGAAGCTTACACAATTAATATAAGATTAAACTTTAAAGGATCTTCTTTTTTATATACTGTAAACGGGACTTAATCGCGTTATAAAATCGAAGTATTTACCTCCAATCTCGACGTTTAAGGCCCGTTTACAGTGTTTAAATATGAATACAAATCGTGAAAGCTTAAAACAATTTAAAGGATCTTCTGTTTTTTTTAAATAGATTGGTACAACAGGTCAAAGACATAAGCAGCCCAAAGTCGGCCCTTAATTTTGCCACCGCCAACAAGATACAGACAGATTACGATAACGCGATCGCTTTGGTACGCTTGCGTGATGAGATCGTGAGCGAGTTGGAGAGAATTGTTGTTCTTTTGCAAGCTAATCAGAGGAGTGACGTCATCGACGCTACGGGAGGTATTACGATTTATTGTGCTATTTCATACTGTCATTAGGGCACACGGCATCGAATATAAGAGTGAGTACCCTGACAGCGTGCCACTATCTGTAGTAATAGGTAGTGACTCGCTGCATGGATGCCAAATTGGACCGACAAAAGTGACAGCTGAGCTCAACTTTTCTAGAAAATCTATCTTCTTTCTTCGATAAGATAACTGTCAAAAAGTACTCGTATACAAATTAATTATAAGTACTTTTTTCGTATCACATAGTTTTATAGGTTCCATTTTCACTGGAGAAACGGGCACGGCTACTGATATGTATGACTTGCTGTACTTAGTTTAGTCAGTAAGTTGTTATTATTTTTTTATTGTTCAGTTCGTAATATATCCGCATTAGATCATCAGACATAACCCGACGTTACGTATGTTTGATTTTCGATTATCTCTTTTCGATTTCAGGGATTAAATTAAAATCAAAGACTATGCTTGCCCTATGGGCACCCAACGTCATTGAGGAGTCATTAGCGATGATAGGTTGGCCCAAACATAGCTGTAATGAAGATCCTGAATCCCAGGTAATATACCTTTTATATTAACTACTAGAATGCATTCTATGTTGACGCTCTACAGTTTAAGAGGTAGTGCTGCGGGGAGAAACATGAAACATGTACACATGATTGTTTGTGAGTAGCCGGTAATCTTTTGGGGAGAGTGGGGATGATAATAGGCGCCTGCTACTTATTTATACACACGTTCTATAATAAAATGAAGTAATATCTTACTTTGCCTATCTATAGATATATCTGTTGTTTCCAGACAATGTCATCTCTACTGCGTCTGACAGAACAGCTCAATATGTTCGATGCGAACTCCGACTGCGATAATTTTGACGCCTCTAGTTCCAGCTCAAAAGATACCTCACCCACCGCCGACGGCCCCACACTATCGTCCAGTGCGCAGAATATATTCCACAAAAAACACGATTCGAACCGAAACACGCTGGAGAGATCCGATCTACAGTTCTACAACGATTATTTCAACATCGAAGAGAGGAATAGATTCAATTATTCGTTCAGATCGGTACGTTCGCCGCTCAAAAAAACGAGCGAAACGCAAAGCCTTTCGTTCGATTCAAATAGAACGAGACGTGGCAGTTTGAAGCACGAATACAAATGTTCCTCCTCCCTGGAGCAAGTATCTTACAAGTGTCTCGTGGACAGTCTTGGTGGGCCTGATAAGAAAAAGGTATGTTTTAAATAAATTTATCTTTAAATATATTTATTACTTTAAATTGACATCTTTAATCTGTTAAATGTCAGCCTCGTTAATTCACTTCGAAATTGATCAATCCTACTAATATTATAAATGCGAAAGTTTGTATGTTTGTTTGTTTGTTACTCCTTCACGCAAAAACTGCTTAACCGTGGCGTTTGGCATACACATAGAGAGTAACGTGGATTAACACATAAGATAGTTTTTGTCCTGAAAAATGTTCCTATGGGACGATTTTCTATTTTCCACGGGATCGTAAATTTATGCGGATGAAACCGCGGGGCGCAGCTAGTATAACATATCTTTGTATTGGCCTGACACCGCAGTAGAGGTCCATTATATTAAAAAATGTTATACACAATAAATTACGGAAGAAAAACATATATAAGTAGTCACCGCTTATCGTTCATTTTACATACACATGCCCAGTGGAAGTAGAACAAGTCTGACAGAGCTGAGGTGACAGCTGATGCCTAAGTTAAGCTCTCTACCTACGGTGATATATGCTCGTAGCTGTCACTAAGTCATGGTCGTAATGTCAGACATCCATCTCTCGTCATCTGTACCTAACCATAGACATCATCTATGGTATGTATATCCAGTGTACGGTCTATGACTAAACATAGACAACCAATATACTAAACAGTTCAAATAGTAGATTACAAACGCATTACTAATAGCGAATTTATAATATCCAAAATTGACAAATTATTTTAGCGTTATATGAAAACAGTAATTATGGGAAATAGTAATATAACATCTCTGTAGTAGCCGACCTGCAGTAGAGTTCGTGTTTTTTTTTAGTAGGTACAGGGGCCAAACGAGCAGTCGGGTCACCGAGATGAAAGTGACTTCCAACGCCCACAGACAGCTGCAACACCGGGGTTTTGCAGTTGCGTTGCCGACCTTTAGATGTGTTGTGTTTCGTACGATGTGTTTATAAATTATTTTATAGTCTGTGACTAAAATTTGAGCAATGCGAGAGATTTCTCAATACCATTTGATATCGTTGTTGATGTTATATGTAATGTGTAGATATATAGATAGAATAGATAAATAATTTGCGCATATTATGTATTGTTTGTATATATACTCTATCATACATTGCTTGCCAGTCATTGTATCCAAAGTTATTGCTACGATTTTTCGTTTAATGTGAAATTTCATAGATAAGACATTTTAGATTCTACTTGTGAAATGTGTCGTGTGTAATAAAGACAATTGATAATGATAGCCTGAATTTATATAGCACGGGGTATAAACCTTCTGTGGGAGCCTAGTGAGTGGTGGTGAACTACTATTTTGAGCGGTGGTACTATTTTGAGCGGCGAAGTAAATTGCAAAATTAGTTACTTCTATTATATTAAACTTATAGTATGTAAAGGCGCGTACTGTAGAAACAGCTTTATACTGTTTAGAGACAAACGCCGGACTATCTGATGGCTAGTGTACATAGATACTCACAAACATCTGTCCTTGTGCACCATTCGCCTTGTTAAGGCATAAAAAGGCAACAGGGAAAGGTAGCATTATACTCTTTCATTGCGAAATGTTCATGCTATTGTTAATTTTGTGACCTTATGCTAAAATGACGCATTGTTGAATTTATATATAGCTAAAAATGTAGAAAATTTGTCAATTGCGAAATATTTTAAAGCTATCTATAATTTTTACTATTGTTTTTAATTTTGATTCATTCATTTTATATTTTAGTTTACTGCAAGCGATATAATAATTATATGTAGAAATTGAATTATCGTTTAAATTGAAAACTTTTTCTTCATATGATGTCAAATGAGAGAGCCACCGGCTACTCAACGCACGAAACGCGATAGCATAGCTGTCAATTTACGCCGGTGTCGTATAAGCGAGAGGTACCTCCTTGGTCGTGCCGGCACAGTTCGGCTATGCATGCAATATATATAATGAGAATAAAATATAGTCTATATTTATAAGATAGACAAAGCTGAGACGAAATCTGTGCGAAGTTTAATTAAAATTGGTCTTGTAGTTGCTGAGTAATTAGCTCGGCAAACATTGTGCCATCAGATATTGGTTTGTTTCTGTTGTTTGTAAATATTGTAACATTTTGATTGCGCTAAGCGTTGATGTAGCGTCATAATTATTTCCAATAAGGGACCAAATAAGCTATTATGACTTATGTCATGATATAAGGAGCCTTATGACTACTGAGACCCATAGACATCCACACAATTGTAAATGCGTTGCGCTTCATTTCTCCTCCCCGCCTATGGTCCACCATCAACACCGGCACTTGGCGGTATCACGTGACTCCAATGCTCGCAATTGCAAACTTTTTTTTTGCATTATCACTATCACTACATAGTATAAAACAAAGTCGCTTTTTCTGTCATGTGTCATGTTGTATGTCCCTATGAACGCTTAAATCTTTAAAACTACGCAACGGATTTTGATGCGGTTTTTTTTAATAGATAGAGTAACTCATGAGGAAGGTTTTTATGTATAATATCATCCATTAAATAGCGGACAAATACTGTTATTTTTGAGGTTTCTAATGTGATGTCGCAAATAATTAAATTTTTTCCGCTTACATTGCAAACGCAGGCTGAATCCTACGAGATTTATCAAAATAATGTACTAA
>LUGF01030874.1:26563-36755 GCA_001625245.1 Calycopis cecrops
GGCGGCCAATTTACAACTGTGAGAGAAAAAACAAATTCAAACAGCAATTTGTCGATGAAAAATGCCATATTTTATACCATTAAAGTCTCCGACACCGATACTGAAACACATTGTATATTTTTCGCAGTCTATTATATTCAAGTATTGCCAAGTTATTCGCCTTTATTTGAGACGGATCAAGATTTATCAAATGTAAACCGTTTAAAGTTGTCAAACGAGATAATGCATGTCGCCTTATGTCGTTTGACAACGCCTGAGCTGCGGAAAATACAATATTTCCAACATCTAGAACTGCATTATTCAAACTCAAGCCTTGGCTTTTGTGAACAGTGATTCCGTAACTCAAACAGCACGGAAATTGATCTCGTATGATGAAAGCATTACTCATTACTTCAAATTTACTTTACATCGCTTTAATTCTTGTTCTCGGCCATCAGACATTGCGACGATCAGACTTTCAATAATTTCATTATTTGTAAGATTTCGTGTTACTGATTTTAACGTGACTATCGTACCATTAATCAAACCTAAACTTCAATATTTCGTCGTATCATTAACTTCGCTCCAATTTTAACTGTAATTGTTTTATTTAGACCTGCGATACGCGAAGTATCATCTTCAAATTTATTCAACTTCTGTAAGACCTTTTTCTTTAAATATGCTGAACAGTTCGTTGTATCATTAGCAATCAATTTAATTTCATCTGATTCAATCCGAGCTAGTATAGCTAAATTCAATGTATCGCATATAGCATTCGTTGGGAGTAACCAAACTGTGTCTTTGGGTTGTTTCTCGATAAAATTACAAAGGCTTTGCAATCGTTCTGAATAATCGGACCCTTCGAGCGGTACTCTACGAGTTAATAGAGTGTCTACATCGTTGTTAGTGACAATTTCTAACCGAATTCTGGATAAAATATCACGATATGTTGTATCACCCTGTTGTCTCATGTTTATGATTAGTTCATCATACTTGAATAACTCCCACAAGTTGATAACTCCAACTGATTCTATGTAGTAATCTGCTTTTACTTTTGATAAAAGGACAAAAGGCGGTTCTTCTCGCACAGGTGGAAGTTGTAACAAGTCGCCAAAGAACAGAAGGTGCATATTTCCAAAAAACCCATGTAGTTCATCTTCTGTATTAAATATTTCTGTGAGGCGCTTATGAATATACGTGAAAGTTATATTCGAAACCATATAATTTCATCAATTATAATGAGAGCAACGTCTTTGAATTGTTCCCTTAAAATTTTTAAAGCTGCATCTGACAGAGATGTGTATTTTGCTGTACCTCCAAGTTCAACGGGAAGTCGAAATACTCTATGCAATGTCATGCCATCTACATTTAAAGCTGCAACGCCTGTTGGCCCACAGACAATAGTATGTTTTTGAAGATTCTTTTTCACCCAACATCGAATGGACTTTATTAGGAAACTTTTACCAGTGCCTCCCTCACCACTGACATACAAATGTAGTATTTCATTTTTATTTTTCGAACTCAAAGTGTCAGTTACGTTTTCAAATACGCGTTTCTGATCGGAATTAATATTTTGATCATATCGTCCAGATTTTCATCCTTATTGACTATGTCTACGAAATCATTCATGGCATCATTAAGTTCTATATTTGGACACTCATCAAGATGATCTGCCTGATCTTGTTCTATATCAATCCGTAATTTTTTTTAATCTCATTCGAGTTTCTAGAAGTTTTTCATGGTACTCAACAGCAGCATTAACTTTTTGTTTTATTGAAGCAAATGTATCTACATACGTTTTGCATTGTCCAACCAATAACTCACCACGGTTTCTCCATGGCTTAAACAATAATAAAAGAGCATGATAATATTTTTCTGGTTCTAAATCTATATCGTATTGAAAGTGGTTGAGTAAATACGGCCGTGTTCTTTTCCGAAGATAAATATCTTCAGCTAACTCAATATACTCGTTTTTGTTACACTTCGGTTTACTTTTAACTACGTCGTGCAAACTCGTATAAACTCATTAATTCCATTTCTTGTGGTCGCATAGGGTAATATACGTCTTGTAGATTCGGATAGAAAATATCTTTGGAATCTTCGTGTAAAGATTCAATCACTGAACGTGATTTTAATTTTATGTTGGGTATTTGGTTTACGTCTATCCAACAAATAGTGGTATTAGGATCTGAACCAAACAATTGCATTCCTATTATTGTGTCTGCAGCTTCCAAAGCACCACATTCCCTGTGGTTTAACATACGCATTTCAATATTCCATAAATTACTAGCTAAAGATTTTATTGAATTGATAACATCAAATGTACTAGCATCATTACTACTTTCGTGCTTAGAGATGTACTTAATTATATATTTGACGAGAGCCATAGACGCATCTCCACAAAATTGAATATCCATATTTCCTCTCCAAGCAGTTAGAGTAGGAGCATTGTAATCATTGATCAATTCTTCATCATTTGATCTAGGTAAATCAAACAGACGAGATTTAGTTTTCAACTTTTGTCTGTCTGCTATCGAAACAACGACGTCTCGCATTACCATGTTTTTAGTTACAGGTCTGGGAAAACCGAACCTACAAACAAACCACGATTTTCCATCTTTGTTGGTCTTACTTCGCGAGCAATAATCATTATGATGTAAATCGGGAGAATCATTTTTATAGCGCCTGCATGGCGGTGGCGCTCTGCTGCTCGAAGGCCATCTGCGCCAGCTGCTACACAACGTTATATTGGGATTTTACAAGTGACGTACTTCTGTATGAAAGACATTACATCTTCATTAGAATTTTTACCAATAACAGGAGCATTCTCAACCCATATAATCATGTTGAAGTGTTGCGTTCCTCGTGTCTGATATTCTCTTCGATAAGAATAATGAATAACTTTACCTATTGGATTATCTGCAGAACATATAAAATCTAACATTCCACGAAAATAATTATCAATGAATCTTGAAGTTGATACTGGGTCATATGCAATCAATTCATTAAGATTCATTTTTTTTGGTGGATCGTTGACGGATCTCAAAAAAAAAAATTCTAGATCCTTCCATTCAAATTCACTTGGACTTAACGTGAGAAACCATGTTGGTACACCGTAGTACCTCAACATACATAATAAATCGTTTTTCGGTTTTTTTCCAGAATTGTTCCGTGTTTCGCAATCGGGCAAAAATTATATTCAAGTTCTACTCTAATTCTAAGTTGTTTAGTTTCTCGAGGTAAGATATCTTGGTATACCTCTCGTGAGGATTTGTTATGTTCATTTTCGAAAATATCCCAGAATTTATAGATCGTTTACTATGATCATATAACGAATGAAATAAGAAATTGATATTTGTTCGAAATCTGGGATCTTTTGACAAGAGTAAATGTCTAAACTAATGGAAATCTGTGAGGCGTGTTTTTCTAGATCCATTTTTGCCAATTTTACCATAAGGATACAAATCAGGAAAACATTTTAAGTCAAGGTCTGTAGTTCTATCGTCTAAATAATCTTCAAGATTTTTTATAAACTGGTATAATTCTGTATCAAAAGCGTTTTTCTTTTTTGTGTGCATCGGATAAATAGTATAAGGTATATACCAGGGATCATTTGGTGACATTTGCGTCACAATGCCAACGTGCTTCACATTCATATCCTTACCTTTTGGTTTTTCGTCTTTTTTATCTTTTGAACGACTGGTATTACTTGGTGGTACTTGGTGTTTTAACTGGTCGCCATTTTCCTCCATCGCTCTCCAGCCCATTTCATAATCAGAAGCATTACCGAGGGATGTTGATATATTGTTTGCTATTGATTCAATATGATTTGTTAAATTATTTTGTTTATGTATGTTTTCGTTTAACACTTTCTGGGATTCAAAAAGTTCATCTGGTCCATTATTCAGCGAGTGAACTATACTTTCACGCCATTCTGTGCCATCCATTTTATTACAATTATAAAATTATTGGTTCATTTTACTTTCTTCTAGTTCATTTGAATTAATTAATGAATCTCTTTGTTTCGCTTCAGCATTCACTGCTGCACTCTCTTCGTCATGTTCATTATCAATATTAACGAATATGTTCGTTTTCGTGTAACCGGTCAGCACTGCATCCTCAGTCATTTCTTGATATTCAACATCAATTAAGTCATTTGGCAGTAGCTCTGCTTCATCTTCTGGCATTTGAATATCTTTATACAAAGGACTGTTCGCTTTAAGCCAGACTAAAGCATTGTATACTTTTTTATGTCGACTAAATTCTCCCAAACAATTTTAGATTTGTTAGGAAGTGAACGAACTAATATATAAAGTTCTGCATGTTTGTTTATAGGTGCTGTAGAGGGACACAATTTATTCAATGTTTCTTCTAGCGGGAGAGGCAAATGAAAAGTTCTACAACAGGCTTTTTGCATGTGTTTGTTCGGCATCTTTTTTTTTCGTTACTGGAGTCATTCGTTTAATTGTTTGGTAGGCTTTTGCTCGTTGTATTAATACTTTTTCTTCGTCATTGAGGTTTTTTATAACACTCCTCAAAGATAAGGCTGTTAAGTATGCAAGTTGACGGTAGTGCATTAAATTCCACTTTATCGTAACAGAATTTACATATAAACATTGTCTCACCGATTTTGTCTTTATGGTATTTCATTAAATGATACCATACTTGTTGCGAGTCGTAATCGTTGCAATCTGATATTTTATAATCTATTACTTCCCTTTTAAAACACAGGTTTTAGCAGGAGAGACAAAGTATGTTTGGAAAATCCATTGTTTTTTTTTAAAGCTATAAAAGCACGTTTATATTTAAGTTTAAGTTTATCTTCAGTTATGCAGTTATGAGATTGTCACCATAAGACTTTTTCAGCATTTTAACATCTTTTTTAATGTTTTGCACAATTAATTTTAGATTTTCTATACGTACATTGTTCAAAGCCTCGTCGATATGACTAAGCTCACGTTTTTTTGCTTAAATCGATAAATTAAACGTTTTAAATGTCTTATTTGAGGAAAGTGTGCAGATAGTATTTGGATGCATAACATTTCCGACTCGCACGACAGAAAATCATTATTACAATCTGAATAATGTCCAAGTTTAATGAAAAATACTTATCGTAAAATTAATGAGCCTGAACCACCGTGCAAGATATCAGTGATTTAAACTACTGAATAACATTTTCAAACAACTCTACGTTGTCGAGCTTACAAAGTGAACTGCAACTCCATGTTATTGTTGGTTTTTCTTTTCTCTCTGACTCATTCCGTACTAATGGTAAAATGTTTAAACTCGCACCTACTGAATTCAGAATTATTGGCGGTTGAAATGAATTCAACATTTTGTATGTTGTTTCATAAAAATATGCTTCAGAACTTGCAGTATGGTCAGATGGCCCACAAATTGTAGCAATAGCATCCTCGTCAAGTATGTCACACGCGACACTGTCATATCGCAACACTGCAGCTTCGCATTTAGTTTTTACAGATGCTAACACGTGCTTTAATTCACGTATAACGTTCTACCTAGCGATAAAGCACCATTTAGTGATTGACTCTGCCTCTAAGCGTCTTTCTTCTTCAATGATTTAGTATCCAAGGCTTTTGTTATATGTTGTATGTATTCTTTTTCAGGTTTTTTTGTTTTTATGTAATGTTTACATCGCCTGTTAATGTCATCTCCCGTTTTAAATTTTTTTTGGGTATGATAATTTTCTCTCCTTTTTTTGTTGATTTCATTTTTACGTTTTTCGTCTTGTATTCGTTCCCTTCGAACATTTTTAGGTTTGAGCAGATCCGGCTCGTCACCAGACACCGATTTTTTTATTACAAATTGAATTTTCTGATGAATTACCTTCCAATGATAGTTTTTTTTTCTTGCAATTAAATGATCGTCTTCGACCTGACGTTTGACATCAGGTTTATTTATAAGGAATTCGTAAACCGTGTACAGTATTTCTAACTTTTGCTTTTTGGGAGAATAAAGAAGCAAATTATCATCCGGTTTTCGCTTGCTTATTCTGAGCTTTTTTTTGTATTCCGGGATATATCACTAATTCCAGTGCACGGAAACGGTTCCAATACATGAGTCAACAATATTTTATGTAAGTGTGGTCGCATTAAAGGAAGGTCAAATCTAACTTCATCTGGTGTTTTACCAAAGTATAGTTTGACTGCAAATGCAATAGCATACACACCACAGTCAATACCGTTTGGCTGTTTTTGAACCTTTGGAAACTTGACGGGCTTGTCACTTTGAAAATAAAAAGGAAGCAAATGTTCCAAGTATATTTGCTGCATTTCATGTAAATGTTCCAAATTTAAGGAATCATAAATATATAAATATTCACCATTATAATAACTGCACACCCAATGTCCGATCGGATGAGCTTCATCACCAAAATTACAGTACAAAATTTCTATATGTTTCTGTTCAGGAAGCTATAGGCTTGATTTCCCAAAGTCGACGTAATTTATAACTTCCTTGAGGCGAATATGTAGAGCAGTGCTGAGGTATAGCATGAAAATGGTTTGGTTCAAAATGACTTGTAGGTTTTGTGAAAGAAGCTGTCTAACTCCATTTACAAATAGGTCTTGGGATATAGTTTGGATCACACTGGTCATCTATCATGATCCCAGATGAGTTCGCATCATTATCATACAATTTTAATTTCTTCTTTTGATAAGCGATTGCGATGATAGACAGACGCATTTATTACTTTTTTTTTTTCGCAGGAGCGTCGCTAAGGGCAGACGCATACACTTATGTTTTTTTTCGTAGAAGCATCGCTATGGGTAGACGCGTTATCTACTTTTTTTTCTGTAGAAGCATCGCGAGAGGCAGACGCATTAACTACTGTTTTGTTCGTAGCAGCAGAGTGAGACGCAGATGCTTCTTTTATCCTTTCATTTTCTTGAAATTGTCTGTACTTCTGAATTCTAATTTTTCCTGCGTTCGATGAAGAGCAACGGCCAATGGAGGGACATCTTGAATTTTATATCGAGCATGTTGAGGGAAATGCTCTATACTCTTACTTTCAAACATTTTCAATAGGTGAGGGTGCATGTGATCGTGGTCGTACCGCATTGTGTTGGGTTTGATGTTATACACGATTGAAGTTGCAAAAGCAATAGCATATATTCCGCAATCACTGAGATTCGGATGCTGTACGGTTACAAACTTTATTATCTTTAGTATATCCAATAGCGGGTACAAATTCATCAAAAATGCTTTCTGGATTTCATTTAACGTTTTGTAATTTAATGAATCGCAAATATTTATATTTTAGTATCGTAATACGTACATATCCAATGTTGATTAGAATGGATTATTTGAATATGATTTTCATACGACTTTCGAGGAATAATGGTCTCAGGAATGTACCCTAAACTTGAAGGTTGTAGGTATATCATAATAAGACACTTTTCTCAAAAGGTCTGCAAAAAAATTTATATGTTCATCCCCTAACCAGGTATCACCAATTATCTCAGTTTTGAGACGATTCATGTTTGTTTTTGCGTCATAGTTATCTGCAAAAAAATTGGTATGTTCATCCTCTAACCAGGTATCACCAATTATAATTGGTATATATTAATATAATAATATATATTAATAGGTACGTTAGGTTCATCTTTTTAGGCTAGGATTTTTCTAAATAGGCTTTCTTAAACCTAAAACCCAGCTCTTTTAAAATTTTACGTAAAGTTTCTCTTCCTCCGATAAAATGTATATCTCTCTTTAAAACATTTAATAGGGAATTTACAGTGGGCACTTGTTTTTCCACTGTGTGAAAATCGTACACTTTTCGTCGTATAACATGATAATCAAAGTCATCTAAATTTATGCGATGTGTTTTCTTATGCCGCTCTTTTTTAGGAGTGCTGAAAGCAGGGCCATTTGTTGACGCAACAACCGCACATGATTCTTTCAGGATAACACTGTCTTTCGCGATATTCCAGTTGCTCATGCAGTACGTTCCATAACGTTCTGGAAATCATCATTAGTGAATACTTTATTTTTAGATAGCTTAGATTCACTTTCATGAATTGATGTACATTATGTATTATTTGCCTGGCTTGGCTTTTTATAGGCCGTCCTCTTTTAAGCGAAGACATTTGTAAATAAAATAAATAATAAATGAACTATTAATTGTCCTCAAGTGTATGCGTATACGACTAAAGTTAGTATGAATGACAATTTACGTTGGACTGAATGAAAATTGACACTAGACTAAAAGAAATGGCGTTTGTCAATATGGCGCGCTCACGTTTGGCCAATGGCATACAAATAATTTTCCGCGCAAGAGTACAGCCTGCTGATTGGCTGAAATATTTTCGCGCCTTTCAAAATAATGTGTTCTGCGCTGGTACATCGATGTAACTTATTAAAATGGTATTATTATACTCACTTTACAATTTCCATCATGCGTTTTTGATTATTTCTATACGACCGCTTTGTGGCTCTTCGCGCTGTTCTTTGTTTATTTACTATTATACAATACTACAATCACAATCACAAATAATAACTATATCTATACTAATATTATAAAGAGGAAACCTTTGTATTTTTGTATGTTTGTATTGAATAGGCTCACAAACTACTGGACCGATTTAAAAATTTCTTTTACCATTACTTAGAGGGATTCTTTCGAATCCGTATAGGCTATATTTTATCCCTAAAAAATGTTCCTATGGGATGCCATGGGATGTTTTTCACGGGATCGAAATTTGCGCGGGTGAAACCGCGGAGCGCAGCTAGTATATGATAAAACAGTCCACATTCACATAAGTATTTAAAAATTACATTAATATTTACAAAAAAGATTGGGAACTATCACATAACTTACATAAAAATATCTATACAAATAATAGAATTTAAATGGAAAATGAAGGCAAAATATTGATAGGTATTAAGTTCGTAAATAACGTGAGTGCAACAAAAGGGACAAACGTCCGTACAGCAACAGATCCCAGCGGGCTCTGCTCGAATGAGTAACGAGTGACAGAGAACAAAACTCCATGCTTGCAACGCGCTGTTTGATTTCAGCCATAAATACAAATAGTTTTATTATTGAAAATCTAGTAAATTATTTGAAAATATAAAACGGGCTTTTAATTAAATACACTATGATGAGCATATCGGCGAATTATTTTTACATTGCTAAGAATTCTGATAGACTTTTTTTTGTTAAATTTATTGTTTAGAGGTATCTTCTGGATTTATTTTTATCGAAGAAAGTAAATAGAATTGTGTTTTGAAGACGGGCAATTGATCAGAAATATCTTTGTAAATTGATTGAAAAAATTGTTAAACAAAACCAGTTTTGGTGTATTCAGCGCCTTAATGACTATATCTTATAAACATAATTAGTCTGTCAACATATTTCCTGTTGTTTCCTGTAGGTTGTTATTATATTAGTGGTCGATATTATATTCATAATTTGATTTTTAATTTTTGTTCTTAAGAGTTTCATCGCAACAGTTGGCATATTAATTAAAAGGCTTATAAATTGATTGCAAACATCAATTTATGTAACGTACATTTCATGATATCGTCATTGAACAAACAGAGTGACTGTCATGTCTAATTCATAAACAGGGTAACGAATTTACAAACATGATTAAACTCTATGTAAAATAAACTTGATTACAGGGCTCCGATTCTAAGAGTGATAGCACACCGTTACCATGTATAGGACAAATAGACTCAAGTATGAGACAAGATAATTTGGTATTCCTGATGGGCTTGGGACAGGAAACGGAGTCTTGTTCCAATTCTACGGTCGACGCTGTCGTCAATGTGGCTCATCTCACTACAGGTACAGATACTATAATCTTTATATTAAATTTATAACCAATAATAATAATGTCGTCCTAGCCGAATGACGGCTACAGGCGAGGACTCTCCTTTATGAGCGGCCACCGGACCTTGGTGAGCTTTCCTTCCGACCCCTGGCCCCAGTACCCCCTGTGTCCCGCTATTATTCCACCACGTCGCCGTTTGTTATTCAGAGGCACGAGCTTAGGACCCCTCAGTTGAGCTGCTTTTAGTTTGGCCTCTCCTCCCAAGTCTTTCCGGTATGGGTAACCCTGTCCGGCGTAGAGACAGAGGACAGAGGCACGGAAGCTCCTCCATCACGTATCATCACAGTATCAGCATTCTACGATGGACAATGGAATCTGTATAACATTAGGCAGTAGTGAAAAAGTATTTTTATATA
>LUGF01030879.1:20476-31103 GCA_001625245.1 Calycopis cecrops
TCCGTATATCCTCTATGCGGATATCTATGGGCATTGTAAGTCATGAAAATGGCTCCGACTGCTCGTTTGCTCCTCTATATCATAAAAAAGCAATACAAAGCCGATTAGAGCAGGCACGGTGGGAGGAGTGCATATCACTGGCCTAGAGTGACAGCTATGATATTTTAGCCGGTAATGAGTCTAGGATATTCAGAGAGGGATGAAGTGAAGAAGGGTGGACAATATCCAGACCATATGGCAATACTATGGTCTATCCGTCCACAGTGATATATCAACCCACAGCTCAAACTGGACGGATCGGGCTGAAATTTGGCATGCAGGTAGATGTTATCAAAGAAAGGATTTTTATAAATTCAACCCCTAAGAGGTTGAAATAGGGTATTGAAGTTTATATGGATTTCTTAGACATTAAACGCGGGTGAAACCACGGGGCACAGCTGGTTAACGTATGAACGTGTGAGCGAGAGAGACCTGATGTACTTCCCCAGTGGTAGCTCAATGCAGCTGCAATTTAGCGTGTCACATTACTTGCTACACGGAGAAAAAAACACTCCAAAAATTAAAAATCTTTTTTGTATTTGAGGAAAAAAGTAATTTTTAGTGTTAGTTACAAAAGTTTTGCTGTATTTATAATTATTACTATTTTTTATACCATGTAGTGTAATTTAAATGAGATGGGAATGTAATTTCTACAGTTCAGTTTTAGTAAACACATATTTTACACATTTTAATTATTTTAACACATAATTGTAAGCATTATAAAAGTCCTCTAATTTTTGCAAATCATATTTGCTAAAAATTTACAGTCATTATTAGTTTTTAGAAAGTATAATACTCATAGTCAAGAAATGGTAATTAGTAATGGCAACATTACATACTTCTGTCGTATCTACTAAACATCTTCGATTTTACAGGCGTTTTACTCAAAATTACAAAAAAAATAGTGTAATTCCAAGTAACTTTTTCAATAATATAATATGTTTTGCGACACACGCGACGACATATTTGCCATTTTGAGTTTGCTCGCCCTTGTGTTGACGTGTTGATTGTGAACATTTCCGTGATAGAAGTGTGGTGTGTGATAGTGAAGTGAAGAGCGGTTATTTAAGTGTCGAATTTAAAGTGTGGATTGATTTTCATACTGAAAGAGATGGACAAACTCACTAGAGATCTATCAAATTGTTTATTTGTATTTTGTAATTTGGCAAATAAATAAGATACACAGTACATAACAAATATTTCATTCAGTATGTTCAGAATTTAATACCTCTATTACTGATGATTTAGTTTTAATAGTTTATGACCCTAATCTAGTAATTCAAAATAAAAACAGATATATGTACAAGGAGTAGCAGAGATATCGAAAGAGATTTTAGGGTGCTATTTTATTCCTCACTGTGGTTTATTTTTACCAATAATGATGAATAAAATAACCATCTTAAAAATCTCTTTTGACACTTGTTTTGACTTTTGTTTTATTTGTTATAATTACTAAGCTACATAAATTATTAAAACTAAAGCACTACACTTGAAATTACAAAACGAACACTAAAATGGGGAACTAAAAATTAGTATTTACATATGACGTCATCACTTCCAATATTACTATTGTGTTCTTGGGATTGCAAATAAGTTAGTAATTGTCTATGACGTCATCACTTTGCATTTATTATCGCACTGTTGAAATTACAAATCTATTTCTTGCTATATTTACTAACTGCATTTACAAAAATTATATATAATTAATACAAGGCATTTGTTGTCCTTGGGTTGGTTGGTTGCGTTTATTATACTTAATTTAATGCTCGTATATGTATTCTATGTAAAATGTTTTATATGCACAATAAAGAATATATTGATTGATTGATTGATAATATTTTAGTAAAAATTAATGTATTTTAGTTGGTTTTTCTCCCCGTGTATAAGCGTGGTAACATCGCGAATCGTTAATTCAATTCAATATACATGCGTGTAGCTGATATATGTGAGTCACTCTAAAGTTTGTTTCAATTTTTGTTTCACGAACTTCACTGGGGTGAATTCTTCATGAGAAAGCTTCATGAGGGTGAATTATATTAGTCACGCGATGTGCCAAAAATTCACCGGCCAGTGACTCACAGTCACCTTAAGGAGCCTTTTCGTGACTACCGAGACCCACAAGCATCTGCAGGGAGGTGCGGACACACCGCCCTCCTCCCTTCTCTTCTAATCGGCCACTTGAAGCTCATGCCGCAAAGGTTTATCTGTCACTTTGCGGTTGATGACCCTGATTCCACTGCAATGCTGCGATTCCACTGAATTAAAAACTGCATCTATAACAAACATAAATTAAATGTATTACTAGAAGACGTGCACAAGGACGTTACAAATAATCTTTTTTTTAACATCCTTTTTTTTATCATCATGGATGCACAGAGATGGAAATGCCGTCGCGACCGACCTGTAACCAAGTCTGAATAATTGCTTTTTCAATATTTAATGGATTTTTTAAAATTTATATTATTATTATTATATCAGATTAATTTATAATAGTCCAATAAATTGAGAAAAATGAGAATTTTATTACATTATTGTCATCTAAATTATGTAATACTAGCTGCGCCCAGCGGTTTCACCTGCGTAAATTTTTATCCCGTGGAAAATAAAAAATCATTCTATGGCATCCCATAGGAACATTTTAAGTAAAAACTTTCCTGAATCCTATCTATCTATTACTATCTATAGCTATCCTTAATCCAAGTTACTCTCTGTGCCCAATTTCATGATTCAAGTGCGTGAAGAAGTAAAAAACAAGCAAAGAAACATATAAACTTTCGCATTTATAATATTAGTAGGATAATGTCTGATGGTTTTACTACAAATTATTTCTTTTGTTCCAGATAGTGAAAGTGCAAGTGCTTATGGTGTGTCAGTGGTACTCTGGCGGTGAACTAATCAAATATGTTGACGAGATGAAATTGTGGAAGAGCCTCAAAATATCGACGGGCAAACCCGAGCCCCGGAGCGAGTCGCGTAGCCCGCACTGGGGGCCGGGCTACGAGCTCGATGGTGAGTCACACTTGTTGTACCACAGTAATAAAATATCGTCAGGCAAACCCGAGTACCGGGGCGAGTCGCGGGAGAGACTGGTTATGAGTCCTTATCAACTGTAATCAATGACACGTATTAATTTAGTGTTATTTATAATTAGCCCAACATTCTCTCCTATCTCAACTCAAATAAATATTAAATGTAAAACGATTTCAATTAAATCGATGTCAATGTACCAGGAATTTAATGTTTTGCATGAACATTGATTGCTGCAAGTTGTTATTTATTCTCGTTACTTTGCTCCGAAGTACAATTCAAAATTTCTTGAGTTTATAGCAAATATCGAATGCGCTCAGTTTTAAATGTCTAACCGCATTTTTGTAACTTTACCTAGTCATTAAGCGCATTCATAAAGCCCTTAGTTTCGCCTACAATGCGTCAAAAAAGTCAATAAAATAAAATCGTATATTAAAAAACAATATTTCAATTCTTAAATCAATAACGGAGTGTATTCTTTGAGCACTTTATATAAAATACATTAAAATCATCATGTAACGACGATACAAAATAAATATAAAAATGAAATAAGATAAATATTGAACATGCGTTGTATGTTGAGATTGAAATTTGTAATTTGTTCAAACAAATCTTCGATTGGCCCCGAGTGAATTAATTGAATCTCTCTCGTTGCTGTTGGCATTTAATCATCTCTTAATAAAATTAATAGAAACTAACTAGTAGCTTCTAGGTACTAGTAGCTTTTTTTGGTAACGCAGGGGAATCACTTTACGTACGCTACCCAGGAACCCGGGTGACTCAACCGGGTCCAGTGTCGGGCTCGACAACTGGATTGCCACTACCGACTAAACCCCTGCGTGTGTCTTCAGCCGCTATAATTGGAGGGCCCCGGATCTTAAAGCAACAGGGCGCCTCCAGCGGCTGGCTGGCCTAAGTGAACAGGCCAGACTCCTCCTCCTTGAAGACTGTCCAGCTACCTTTGAACAGTCGGAACCGTGCAATGGGGTCTGGTTCCCATCCTAACCCCTGGTCCCAATGCTCTAACGGAGCACATCACGCCGGTTGTCTTAATCCACGTCGCCATCTGCTGATTCAGAGGGACGGGTGCAGGACCTCCGACATTGGCTGGTCCCATCCGCTGACCTACCGACCAACCATTCAACGGCCGCAGAGTACAGGGAGGACGGCAACGACACACCGCATCTTCTCTTCCTCTGCGACCCCACCGCCAACGCATCAGACATTGCACCCCCGTTCGATCGCGGGAGACAGGGTGCACGGCAACGACACACCGAGACACCTCTCCTCCCGCGATCCCTCCTCCATGGACATATCCAGAGTGGGCCTTGGTGAAGTCCACTCGGAGCGTCCTCACCTCTTGGCTTCACCGTGGTTGTCCAAGCCGCGGTTACTAAGCCCCCTCACCACGACAAGGTGGAGGTCCGTCGAGGAGGTTCCTAGCTTACCTGTTTTGACGCCTTATTGCAGTTTTTTTACAATACAAGGGAAAAAACTAGCATTTTAATGACTATCCACATCCACAAACGTTCACAAAACTGCTTTTCTCCTACAGTCCAATGGGCCACTGGTAACTTATTGACCGCCGAAACGCGACAGTGTTACCTTCGCTAAAGGACGGTACCGTGTGCGAGACGTGAAACTTAATGCCAGATAACACTTAATATAAACTAGCGATAAATGCGACAGTACTTGTGCGAGGTGACTCCCAGGGCGGCGTTTGTACTTTAAACACTTCAGATACCATTCGGCTGCAAAGTATATTTTAAGTGTATCGAAAAAAGCGCTATTATCCTAAACACATATCTCCCCGTTGTATTCAAAACGTATTTGTTGAATGTTAACATCTCGTCGTCCGCAACCCCACTTCAGTGCGCGAGTGGCTTGTTTTGTTCAGCAACAATGTGAAAAGCTGAGCTTATATGAAATACAGCCTATTATTATGTTTATTATAATAATAGGCTATATAACAATAGGCGGTAAACTAAATATAAAATATTTTTATATTCACATTCAATTGTGTTTTGATTTGTGAGGTGAATATTCATTGTATGTTGTTTTGCTGCAGTGTTCAAGTCCGCGACGTCCCTGTCGACGGACTCGGGGCTGTGCACGGAGCGCGGGCTGCGGCGGACGCTCGTGGACCTCGTCCGGCCGCCCGGGAGGAGCATCGGACTCACACTGGCAGGTACGTGCAGGTACATCAAAAGAACTGACATTTTATTTAGGTATTTTTACAAAGCCTAAATATCAGCAATCGTGGTCATCGTGTTGATTTTGTAAATAAATTGTGACAAAATTTTAATAAATTTTTATGGTATATATTTTGCCCCCCAAAAGAACACTCATAGCCCTTTGAGATTAATAGCCTATCATAATTGAAGACGTCGTAGACGACGCGTTGCCCACTATTTCCTCCTACCTCCACGGGCCAGATTTTTTTTCTCAAGTAAAGTTAAGACATCACTTATACAAGTTATAAAAGCGTGAAGCATTTAATGAAACCACATAATTATCAGGCTACACAACAAAAATCAGATCAATCGGAGCAACAGTTTAGCTACAGTTACAATTATAAGTTTTTTCTCACTTTGTACACGCTATACTGTCAGCTGATAGTAAGTATGGGCCGGCCGGGGTCATTCACCCCGTACGAGGTTGCCGAGTACAAAGCATGATTACATTTTTTCGCTATTTAACTGGTTTGAAAAAAGTATTTTCGTATACTTGTCGTGATTTTATTTTAATAGTTTCGGATTAACTGTAGGAACTTATAGTATAATATTATGTAGGTACCTAGTTTAATTTAATACCTCTCGCTTTTATCTACCTTGTATGTCTTTATTAAATCGTTAATTCATTAAATTGTATCAATTAATCAATCAATTGCTATAAAATATATAGGTATGCATTCTATTATAGATAATTAATTAATTAACTAATGACTATTTTTTTAAATTATCAGTAGGAATAATTGTGCATTTTAACATATTTAAGTTCGCCATAATATGTTAAGCTCAGTTAACCCTGGGACAAATTATATCCCAGTAAGGATTTTCAGTTGATAGTTTTATATAAAGTAACTACTTATTATAATATTAATAATGTTACACACAACACACTGTAAGCTTTACTCAGACGCTCGTAAGTTATAGGGCACATTGTTGAGCTCGCAGTAAGTTGCGGATTATTCGGTGATGTATCCGCTGCCCCGCTAATGATTTACAGAATTAAGGTTAAGTCGTACATATTAGTGTCCTACATTTGTACAAGTCGTGGACTATTGATAAAATAAAACGATAGGATTAGACATCACATTGTAGCCTGCAACTTGTATTGCAGACGACATTATTATCTTAAGCAGTGAGTCTTCTGTAAAGAGTGGGTGGTGTTTGATGATTGTGACAATTCACATCATTTTTTTTTATTTCATTTTTAACTTCAGTATAAAAAAATCTTTATAGTAATTTACTATAAGAATATTTTTAAATGGCAGTTAGTTTATATTATTCTCATACTTCACGGAGATAACTTTTCCTTTTTACACCGTAATTTGGTGGAGAACGCAATCTGCGCTGGTGCGAGTTAAACAGATGCCTTTTAAAGTACTTAAGAAACCCCTTACACCCACCGCGCGGCGCTGTTGTAAAAGTGTTTTTAATCATCATTTACGTAAATAAGCCGTATTTTTCACAAGTCAACCCGCAAACTTAAGACAGACCATTAACTATTACTTCTGGTTCGGGGCTACACTCGTTTGAGAATGACTTAATTAATATTCAGCTACAAGCAGATGACATTATAATAATGTTATATTGAATTGTAAAATGATTTGTGCATTTATACATTTTTTAAAGAAAGCTTAAAAATCGTCCCGTCGTTTCACCCGCATTAGTTTGCATTACGTTATCTAAGTCTCTACAAGACGGCCCAAGACCCAAGAACGTTATACGTATAGATTAGTATAACATCGTCATCGTCATTACGGCTGAATCATAAGAGAACAAACTCCTCGGTTGCTATAGTTAGCAATTTATTTATTTATTTTTATATAAGGGGCAAACGAGCAGTCGAAACCATTTCCATAACTGCCGCCGCTCATAGACACCCGAGTAAAGTTTAACAGAGACACTACCTCTTCCTAAATAAAGTTCCTAAATAAGTACTATAAAATTTTTGTAACGTGCCTACTCTTAGGTGCCACAGAAACATAATATAACACAAGTCCTGACTGAGGAATCACATATCGCAGCTCCTCCAATAATAATAATATATAAACATACCTCTGCGTCAAGCTCAGCAGCCGCTCATGTCACAAGCTGCGCACTAACGACGAACACTTTTGCTTCAACTGTGAATTCCTTCATTCAAACACATTTGCATATTTATTGGATAACGGAGGCGCGGCGGATAATCGATATCCGAGTTTTAGGATCAAGCAGTTGTGCCCGTAAAGTCAACAGGGGTGCGGTATATTCGGTAATATATCACAGATATTAATCTTTAGGGCGCCATGGCTACAGTCTACATGTCTGTGTTTTCACCTGGTTCCGTGTACACTGCGACATTTATCACAAGTTACGTAACGAATATCCCTCAACCGCAAACCGCTCTCTTACATACTGCACAAAACACGGTAGCATTGTAAGAGGTAGTGCCACACTGCATGCTTGCATGCAGCCGAATCGGGCCGGCACGACCGGGGAGGTACCTCTCGCTTACACGAGGCCGGCGTGAAGTGACAGCTGTGTTGTCGCGTTTCGTGCGGTGTATAAGTAGCCGGTGGCCTATAGAACTGGAAAGAGAAAGGAGGGCAGTGCATCTGTGTAGTTTCTATATGGATGTCTATGGGCGTCGGTAGTCATGAAAATGGCTCCGACTGCTCGTTTGCTCTCCCATACCATAAAAAAAAGCATTTGACTAAAATTAGTTTATATCCGCTGTGCGTCTGCGAAATGTAATTCCTTGGTTTGATTGCCATACACAAAAGCACTATCTCTTACAAAACATAATATGTGCAATATTAATAATAGTAGATAAATTACGAAACAATAAACACACGCCATTGTTACACACAGCGCCCTGAGCACCGCAGTAATATATTACTGTAATGTTTTGTATTGCGTGCTCCGGTCAAGGGTCATAACACACGCATAGAAAAGTACCCACCACATGAGTTTAATGAGATGCTGCTAGATGCATGCCTGATTACGTGCACTACGTAACGTTATAACGTATGTAATTCTAATGAAATGTCATTTTTTTTTTATGATATAGGAGGACAAACGAGCAGCGGGAGCCATGGGCCACCGGCTACTTACACACCGCACGAAACGCGACAGCACAGCTGTCACTTTACGCCAGTCTCGTGTAAGCGAGAGGTACCTCCCCGGTCGTGCCAGCCCAATTCGACTTCATGCAAGCATGCAGTGTGGCACTACCTCTTACCAAATTCATTCATAGTTGTAGTTGCCTATTACTAACTACTTTTTATGTTATCCGACGATATAATAATATATAATATACAAAATTGTATATTCGATAATATACTGACTGCAGCGCCATCTGTGAATCTGAACCATTCTCAAATCCTCTTCAATACACACAGAAAATTTTTTCAAAATCGGTCCAGTTGCTTAGGAGTCCGAAATTGCTTTGGAATTGTGTACATTTCCTAGAAAATGTATACAATTCCTAGATTTCATAAATTTCCGGTAACACATATTACAAAACATTAAACAATAAGCCATTAATATATTATATTGTATTGTGATCATTTATTTAAATTTAAACGATTCATAAATATAATACGGATACTACGGATAATCTCCAGCCCAACGCTCGCTGCAGGCCCTCACAAAAACACGTTGGTTTGCACTGTTGTAACTGACTGTACGTTCGGCGTGAACACCGGCGTTGATCGCAGTTGCGGCGCTCGAGTGCAACAGAACAACAAGAGACATGTACAATTTGTCATTCATCATCACGAATTGCTATCATATTGTTGTTTTTTATAGTATACAGGGATAAACGAGCAATCAGAGCAAGTTTCATGACTACCGACGTCCATAGACATCCGCATAGAGGTTGTACACTACACAGATGCGTTGCTCCCTACGTCCTCCTTCTTCTTCCTCCATAGGCCATCGGCTGCACACCGCAAGAATGCGACTATCACTTGCGCTCGTATATTATATCTCTCTCTACCTACGAAATATTTTTTTGATAATCACTTTAGCACTCACTACACATGTTGCACCTAGTGAGAAAGCTACTGCTTAACTTTTTACTAGCTAATGACAATGCATTGTTTTAAAATTGTAACAAACGCGTTTCGTGCGGTGTGTAAGTAGCCGGTGGCCCCTGGAGGTGGGAGGTGGAAGGAGGGCAGCGCATCTGTATAGCCTCTATGCGGATGTTTGTGGGCGTCGGTAGTCATGAAAATGGCTCCGGCTGCTCGTTTGCCCTCATATATCATAGGAAAAAAAAAATTTAAAAGTATGTTAAATATTTTTTTTTATTTTTGAAATGCTTTATAAATGAAATTGATTTGTATTCCACACTAATATTATACCTAATTTAATGAAATTTAAAAATTAAATTCTTCTAACTGGCGAGCATTGTTCGAGGCCTATAGTCATTGGTCCGTGATGTAATTTTCCATACAGTAATCGTACATATAACAAACACAGTGTCCTTACTATCACCATCCTTCAACGATACACCGTTGTACGTCTGTAGTTAACGTTACCACGTAAAACGCATAATATGGAAATAGAACCTAAAGGGTGAACAGACGAGCTATGAAATGAATATTCTGGAAATGTTTTTGTGGCGCGTACAGTCGCGGTCATAAATCATTAAGGACACAAGTTTATTAAAGCGCGGATGGATTTAAAACGTCAATTAGTTGGCGGAGGGTGACGCGCTCGGAGCCCGACACCGAGTATTAATAGTACCGCATACATATGTCGTATATGGAGTGGATAGGCGACACCTCTAACGATACATCACTTGAATAATATTTGTTTTTTTTTTGACGCAGGGAAAATGCTATTAGACACCGTCCACCGTCGAACATCACTTGACTATACGCCAACTGCATCAAAGTACACACTAAGAGTGTTTTTTTTAAGCTATAGGGGGCATACGAACAGTCGGAGCGAATTTCATGACTACCGACGCCCGCTTAGAGGCTGTACAGGTGCGCTGCCCTCCTTTCTCATCCCACCTCCATGGGCAATCGGCTACTTACACACCGCACGAAACGCGACAGCAAATCTGTCACTACGCGACTCTCATGTAAGCGAGAGGTACCTCCCCGGTCGTACAGGCCTGATTCGGCTGCATGCAAGCGTGCAGTGTGTCACTACTACTTACTAAATATCAATTACAAAAAAATTACCTCAAATGTGTAAAGCGTTTAATCGTATTTTGTCGCTTATTAGGATTGAGCTAGTTCGACGTGGTGATAACAAAACAGCTTGCTTACGCTAATTCAATTAGTATTTATCCCCAAAACTCGATGGGCCTTTTCAAGTCGATACAGTTTATACAACTT
>LUGF01030879.1:33918-47338 GCA_001625245.1 Calycopis cecrops
GCGTACAGTCGCGGTCATAAATCATTAAGGACACAAGTTTATTAAAGCGCGGATGGATTTAAAACGTCAATTAGTTGGCGGAGGGTGACACGCTCGGAGCCCGACACCGAGTATTAATAGTACCATACATATATCGTATTTGGAGTGGATAGACGACATCTCTAACGATACATCACTTGAATATTTGTTTCTTTTTTGACGCAGGGAAAATGCTATTAGACACCGTCCAACCGACTCTGGGTGAGCCTGTGGTGAGAGGGGTGAAAGGTGTGTCGGAGTCGGCACGGGGCCCCTACTGACTAAAAACCACTGCAAGAGCCTCCGGCCGCTGTGGCGGAGTGCCCCGGGTCTATCAGCTACAGGGCGCTCCAGCGAACATCACTTGACTATACGCCAACCGCATCAAAGTACACACTAAGAGTGTTTTTTATGCTATAGGGGGCATACGAGCAGTCGGAGAGAATTTCATGACTACCGACGCCCGTTTAGAGGCTATACAGGTGCGCTGCCCTCCTTTCTCATCCCTCCATGGACCATCGGCTACTTACACACCGCACGAAATGCGACAGCAAATCTGTCACTACTCCGCTCTCATGTAAGCGAGAGGTACTTCCCTGGTCGTGCCGGCCCGATTCGGCTGCATGCAAGCGTGCAGTGTGTCACTACCTCTTACTAAATATCAATTACAAAAAAAATACCTCAAATGTGTAAAGCGTTTAATCGTATTTTGTCGCTTATTAGGATTGAGTTGGTTCGACCTGGTGATAACAAAACATTGCTCGTATACGCAAATTCAATTAGTATTTATCCCCGAAACACGATGGACCTTTTCAAGTCGATACAGTTTATACAACTTCGCATTATCTGAAGCTGAGTACTGTTTGATTATATTTTGTTCTTAAGTACGCAGCAGTTTGAGGCCTACAAATACTTCGTTTTTGTATATAAAATGTATAAACTTCTTTATAATTGAAATGTGTAAACTTCTTTATAATTGAATCCAATTTTTAGCAGCTTGACTGTTAAGTTGTAGTCTAGTAAAATTTTGTTTCACGGCACGACCATATTTTTTACTATACTCTAACGCTATATAAAATACCATAACTGAGTATATCTAATTAAATTATTTGACACTATTACTGAACAACCGACAATTTTTCGCTCTCTTACTATTATGTAACACACCAAAAGTAAAACTTCTAACAAGTTTCATTACAAGATGCGAACCTGCAAGGTGACCTTACAGCGACTGCGTAGTCTTGAGACGTGCGAACTTTTGTACTTTGTTAATTTGTTTTAATTATCGCTCCAGTACGGCGAGCTTTGTCTTAACTTTTAATTATCACAAGAGAGAGAAATAATTAAACTGAGTATTTTGTTTTAAACGTTTCGCTTATACACTTCAAAACTTGTTTTCAATAATTATCAACATTAGTATATTTTATATACCATACATTCGATTTATGAAATAAAAAATATTAAAAAAATAATTAGATACAATAACTTTGTCAAATGTTGTAAAACATACTTCTTGGTCACCACGTGCATCATACTCGCGACTCACGGTAGGCCGACGTCACTGACCTTGAAGTCAATACATTTCGTGTAAGAACAACAATTCGATGTATTTCAAGGACCATTTCAAATCGATTTTTATATAATAAAATATTACAATTAGACGATAAAATTTAAAACACACTTTTGGAATGATGTCTACTTCCTTATTTTAAAATTTGGCCGGTGACCAAAAAATAACCCTGTATATTAAATCCGAATGCTGTAGTATGTGTGTTATTTTTAGTGTTGTAAGTATAAGTTTAACAGTTTAAAATCTGTAATTTGTTTGCATTCATTTTATATATACCTAAGTAAAATAATTTGTCAGGTAAAATGAATGTAAATAAAGGCTTGTAAAAATTACCATTTATTGCGTATTGCCCTGACAGGTAACTAAAATTATAACATTTCCTTCACCTTAGGGAGGATAAATGTTATACGAGTGTTTTGCTCAACCTACTTATCGTTAATCTATTCATGAATATCAATAAACATAAGGAATTTCTTTACAATCGCGTTATTTTTGCCGCTTAATTCCGCACAATGCAAGCAAAAAATATGATTATGTGTATAATAATAATAATTATAATATAATAATCATAATAAATATTATGACTGCCTAGAATTAACAAAAGATTACGAGAATTTTATGTTCTTGTAATCTTGAATAATTCAAGCATAAAGGTGAACTACAAAACACGATTTAATTATTAATCGCGAAACTTGAAATCAACTCGCTTTGTCGAAACTAACATTTCAGAAAAGTTTTTGATAAATTGTTTCTTATTAGACTTGTGTAATAAATACTACTTCTAATGTTGTATACTATTTTGAAATGCAACTTTACTGTCGACTTTTTTTTAAATTCTTCCAACAACACCCGCACAGCCAAAACTATATTATCTAGAATGTTGAAACTCGGTACAGGAGTTTCTTGATGTATGTGAGTATTATTAAAAGATTTTACGAAAGGAGAGATAAAGTTTATATGGAAATTTTCTCATTTCTGGACTTAGCAGTATAAAAATTGCCATGCATGAAATATACTCTAATAACACACGTGAAAATATGACCAAACGCTTTGCATATATCAAATCATTTTAGTTATACATATTATATCTGCGTCCCGCGGTTTCATCCGCGTAAATCGATCCCGTGGAAAATCATCCCATGGCATCCCATAGGAACGTTTTTTCGGGATAAAAAATATCTTAAATGTTAATCTAAGTTACTCTCTGTTTGTTAATCTAAGTTACACTCTATGTGTGTGCCAAATTTCAAGAAAATCAGTTCTGCAATTTTTGAGTGAAGGAATAACAAACAAACAAACATTCAAACTTTCGCATTTATAATATTAACAAAATAGCTACTGAAAGAAATTGATTAAATAATATTTCCATTAGTTTTTAATTAATACCATTACAAATATCTACTTAGCAGCCCGTTATAATATTCATTCAACGTTAATATAAAGGTAAATGGGAATTCCTGCATACAAGAAGTCGGGTTTCGCATTAAAATTTAATAAAACTGAGTCTATTCATATTTTCTCTCATTCACCTTTTTAATATGAAACGTCGGATTCAAATAAGATCTGTGAAAGGGCAACAGAACGCCTTTCACTGTAGAATATCATTATTTACAAAGAAAAGTAGTTTTCTTTCACGAAAGAAGGCGTCGTGATGCGGCCACGGCGCGGGCGAGTGCGGCGCCTCTCTTGAGTGTTTATTTAATATTTTATTTGTTATACAGATTTACTTTGATTTTTATTTATATTTAAATGATCTTTCGCAGTGCAAGTTATATCCAGTACATAAAGTAGATATTTATTTTTTCTAAGAGCTTTAAAGTACAGTTGCTGAATTGCAATTTTCAGCCAACTCGCTGCTATATGTCAGGAGCAGTTCCTATATTTACACATAACACTGAAAAAGACGACTACCACGCAGTGCCACATTTCTATTTATTCGTATTTTAAACAAATAAAAATTGTATAAACACGAAATTTATACAATAGCAATACCATCACTTTACGTGTCGCACAATACGTATAATTCATTCGATTTAAGTAATAACACATATGAAACCTGAAACATGAAACATGAAACTAATTTCATACATTTAGCTACCGATAGGCATTAAAAACTTTTAAAAATTTTAACTCACAGTTGTTGTCAAATGTTGAAGTTGCAGATATTCCTCAAATATCAAACACTAGGCATAGACTTCTCTGTACCTCTACTCAACATCGAAGATATATTTTTTCTGCTGCTTCTCCTGTATAAAACAAGCCAAATCGTCGAATCAGATATTTAATTTTGACCTAATAAGTACCTGCTGTATACTAATTTGTTTTTAAAATCTGTATCGGTTCAGCTACTTACTTTTGATGACGACTGTACCTCAGTGTGTCTCGGATTTGAAGCGTTTGATGAGACGCCAGCGAGTGGAGAGCTCTGTAGGGTGCTTCACGTAGAGAGGTCGGAAATCTCTGCGTCAGCGTGTTGGAGAGAGGCTCTTGATATATATAATTGCACGAGTAGACATCCATCCACTTGCAGCTTCCTATTATATTGACTATTTTGTATTGTAAAATGCAGGCCGAAATACCTCGGTATTCATTTAAATAAAAACAAAAAAAAAACGGACAGTTAATAATAGACTGCCGATGGAGATGAAATTTAAAACTATCATAAAATACCTACTATACGCAGGACAGAAAAGGGCTGTATATAGCACGTCTGCTGTCAGTAAATTCTAATCTTTTTTCTTTTTCTAACACTAGTGACACTAGATTTGTATACGTAATTTAGGTACTTGTACTCGGGCTGCCACTGAAGACTTTTGCGAGTAGCGCTACAAAGATGCTACGCCATTAGAGTTTGTAGCCGACTCTACTGCGGCTATGTTCGTAGAACCTTCAACTCTGTTGACGTTCTTTTGTTTATTATTATTGTTTTATTTAATTTTATAGCATAAGGGGGCAAATGAGCAATCGGATACTTTTGATTACTACCGACGCCCATGGACCGCATGATTGTTACGCAGCACAGTGGTCCCCCCATAGGTCATAAATATGAAAAAGTCAGTGTCAAATATCCATTAGTTACTAATTTATTACAATACACCGATAACTGAGCTACCAAAAAATGTAAATATGTCGCATATTTTGTCTAATGATCATTTATTTTTCGACCTCCGAAGTGAAAGCATCATTACATTGCACTCGCACTTATCAGTAACTAATTATCGCATTGTTTGTGGAATAGTGAATTCTCAGAACTGTGTTGTTTGTGACTTATTTTTTCAAGATGTATTTCCAAAAACAAGGTATGTTTTTACTATTTTGTTACTTTTTTTACCTGATTTGACATATTATTAGCATACAGGGACCAGCTACGCGACACCAGATTTTGACTTTTATTTTTACTCAACCATTCTCACCTATTTTAAAATATTAAGTGAAGTGTCTTCTTTCAAAGGATATAGGTTTCATCTGCATATACTTGCATATTTAGCAGCCAGACGGACTCTACGACCGTGACAACTCGGTCGTAGCACAGTCTACGAAACTCACTAAATATTTTTTTAAATTTCTTTTCAAGGGCTTTACTCAAATGCACATTCTCAAGGATGAATTTCTTTGAGATTTGGTCGTCGACAAGTGGAAATTTTACAGAAAAGTATCAACACGTCCAGAAAACCTTTTTAGCTTCCCTGGATGAAGTCGAAAATATAGATATTAAGAATTTAGATAGTCGAATTTTGAAATTATGTAAATATGTTGGTAGATGCTGGAAAATTGTTAATAGATCTAAGCCTATTTTTTTGGATAAGTACTCAGATTGGCTGAGTGAAATTGAATGTGTTTAATTAGGAAGAGGTAGTGAGCAGTGCATTCAGGAAAACGTGAACCAGCCCGGACCGCCCGCAATAAATACCTACTATATAAATAAAAAAAATATATATAGGTAGGTATATATATATATATATAAATATACTTTTAAATTAATTATTGAGTTTTATTTTGTTAGTAATAGTTAAGAAAAGTCTTAATTTTCCAAGATAGGTATTTATGACCGCCCTTGTATGGAGCCGGGACCACAGTGCGCAGATGCGTTGCCCTGCTATCTTCCCACCCCCCTTCCCAATGGGCCACCAGCTACTCACAACCCGCAAGAAACGCGACAGCGACGCTGTCACTTTACGCCAGTATCAAGTGAGCAAGAGGCACAAGAGGCATATATAATAATAATAATAATACACATTTATTTATAGTTCAAATTGTTTAGTTGATTCTCACTCATTTAAAGTGCAGCTCCTTGTGAGTTATGAATGTCGGTTAAATAATATTTTACTTTAACTTTAAGTTACATAATTATTCTTTTCTTTGATTAGCCTGAACTGTCATTTAATCATAATATGAATGCCTGTCTTTTAAGATTAAGCTCTTTAATAAGAAAGGTTTCAACTTAAATCTTTTCATTTATAACAAACAACGTACAGAGTGACAGAGACGAATAGAAAAGTACTGATATTATTATTGATTTTAACTTCCTAAGAGGCAGTGTTAATAATGCGATATCAATGAATCGGATTACGCAGTTTGTTAAAGTATGCTGATAGATTGTGGAGATGAAGCACAGAGCAGCGCGTCTGCGTTATGCGTGACTTTTAACAAAATATATTTTTTTTGCATGTTTTCCTTTAACTCAGTTAAAAGGCCATAAAAGAACTTACGTCATACAAACCATTTCATTGTGATCTTATGAATTAAAACTAAATAGGACGTTTTAAATTGTATGATGATGATAAGTGGATATGAGTTTTTTGTGGTTTTATTCTTTTCGATTTTTCGTCATGTTGTGTTGGTGGCAGGCGCTGTCAGACGCGAGCTGTCTGCTGTAACGATGTATTATCTGTTTGTTAAATATTGATAAGAGTAAGTGTTCGAAGTTAAACGATATTTTGTGGTTAACAGTAATATTATTTTGTAAATAAAACTCAAATAATTCATAAAGTAACACTTGTAATGAAAAGGTCCCTTTTCTGAATCTAAATGACTAACTGTATACGTTCATGCAATATAACTGTGATAGTATTGTACAGCTGCCAACTAGTTACTTCTCGTTCACGCTGGTACGAACCAGCGTGAAGATAGAGCTGTGATGTCACGTTTCGTTCTGTGTGTAACTTTCGTGTAGCTCATTTCCGGCGACTGACAAATTGACAAATTCTTCGTGAGTGTGAACTAACCATAATTCAATATTATGGGTAGTTCACATTTTGATTAGTGCGATCGCAGGTGTTTAGTGCAAGCGTTTACGGGTTAGTAGAAAACATTTGAGGATAACAACTTTTTGTGCAAGTGATTAGTAACCTGTTTAGTAGATTGATTAAAACGTGTTCTATTTTTTTGCGTAGACTCGTACGCACGCGCGCCCTTTCCCCTTACTCGTCGACCCCTCACCCGCCTGTTGTATGACTTTAGTTTATTCGTACTAATCACTTGTAAAGTAACACAACAGCTAAACAGTATTGGAAACAACCTGCACTCATTACTTCCAGTTTTTACTAAATACTAAACACTTACACTCGCACTAATAAAAATGTGAACGAGCCTGAAATCACACTATTAAAGTTAAAATAATAATAATTAGTAGTTTGATATTCATGTATAACAGAGTAAAAATGTAATAATTTTATTACAAAATTTCGAAAAATAACATTATTCATGTTCAATGATTTATCCGTTGCCAGAACTTTCACACAAATAAAACATAATTTTACCTAACAGTTCGAAAGTGCCGCACAAACAAATATCCGACAAACATTAGGCACTTCTCGTAAATCAGCTGCGGCGGAGTTGAGAACACGCGCCAGTTCGCGAGCGCGGTTATAACTCAAAACCTTTTTTAATATACATTACTAGCTGCGCCTCGCGGTCACACCCGCGTAAATTTCAATATCCTTGAAAATTATCTCATGGCATTTTTTCGGGATAAAAAATATCCTGTGTTAATCCAAGTTACTCTATATGTGTGTGCCAAATTTCATGCAAATCGGTTCAGCAGTTTTTGCGTGAAGAAGTAACAAACAAACAAACAGAAACTTTCGCATTTATAATATAATATAGGAAATACTAGGATTTAGCACTTCATAATGTCGTTGTTACTGAGCGTTTAAAATACACAGTCTCATCTCTTTTAATTAACAATTCTGTTTTTCAATCATATAAATAATTCATTATCATTGTTATATTTATACTAATAGATTGATATTACCTGTGTAAAATCGCTTATGACCATACCGAATTTTTAAAAGTAATAGATATTGTTTCAAATACATACATTTTCTATGTATATCCAATTTTCAAAATTAATCTATTTTAATTTGCTTTTAGTTTTGTTGTTATTAGAATTGTTTATCAGTGTATAATATGAAAAGTGTAACTTGCGAACGTAAATCTCTCTAATTGATGTGTGGCGGAGACTCAAACGTCTCCGCCATACATCAAAAGGCGAGCGATTAAATTATTTCAATAAATCTTTACAAAGCAAAATTGGAGCGATCATTCGAGCAGAGCCCGTGGGACTCGTCACTTGCTGCGAAATTTAGAACCCGCAGTCAAACTGTATCCCCAGGAAAGATTGCCCGTAGCACTCTAAATGAATAAAAGAATTTTATTTTATTTGAATTAAATAAAATTAACAATCTAGATTTACATTTATTTACTAAGTGAATTCTTAAAGTTTACGCGAATGTTACACATAAATATGGAGTACCAAAGGAGATTGCAATCGACAGGGAAAAATAGTTCTTTCCACGAGTATTTCAAGAGATACCTAGTTTTATAAATTACGTAATATAAAGCAACTCAACTTTATCGCCTGTCATAACGAGTCCATAGAAGGTTTAGGTGACCCATAATAGTAGTTTATGCAACTGTCATTTAATGAAGGGTATTAAAACACGAGTGTTATTTTTTGGAACGAGCGAACGCGAGTTTCAAAATAGTAACACGAGTGTTTTAATACGCGTGTTATATGCAGTTGCATACACTACTTGATCTTCACTAATTCAATTAATCAATTAATAAAATATTGCGAAACATTAAATTCACGCCTACGTCACAGCGAACTCGACGACATTAAAATCTAACCAATGAGAGCGCAGCTGCAGCGCGCGCAGGGCCAATCAGGAGCGAGGGCGCGCTGTTAAAGATTTTGACACAAGGCTCTCTCACCACTCACTCTCTCTCTCTCGCTTTCACACAGTGTTATAATGAGATTTTACGATATCGATTTGGATATTATAACATCATGTCAAATTGCTTAAATTGAGTTTTTTGTTGTCTGAGCTATAATAGTAGTTATTATAAGTCAAGTATTGAAAACATAAGTAGAATGTTACAACATTAGTGTATATAAAAAATTAAATGCATTAAGTATTCGTATTTAATCTAACAATCACCTTGATATATGAAGTAAGTTGCTACATTACTGGTGTTTTGGTTACAATACAATACAATATATTCAGTGTCAATTTACGCCTTATGCTTAAATGTGAAAATTGAAATGTTTTTATTCCAAATAGAATTGTACAAATTACTTTTTGAACGTCAACCATTATAACTTCTACCGGTTCAACTCTAGCCTGTCCTGAGAAGAACCGCGGAACAAACTCCCTTATAATTGGTATTTTGTAAAAAATCTCTCTTCTAAGTACCCCAACAAAAGAAGTGGATCCGCATTAAAACTGTCAAATCTATCTATACAAATTAAAATACAGATAGCAATTTTCCCAAAGGGAAGCAAGAAATATTTATTAGAAAGCAAATTAAAAAAAAAACTTAGGTGTGATAAATATTATGTAACGTAAGGTTGATGATTTAATTTTTATTAACAATATAGTAAGTAATAAGTTAGAATATATTATATTTTATTCTGGTCCATACAAAGTGGTAAGGGATTTATCTACCAATGTAGATAATATCTTAAATGATAAGGGTAAGTAAATTAGATAATAATATACTTCATAAAAATAAAACAATAGTTTTTATAATAAATAATAAATAAATAAATATTTCTTTATTGCACACCAAACATTAAACACTTAAATATATTTATTATAACTACTAATATCAATGTACAATTAGGCGGCCTTATTGCTATAAAGCAATATCTTCCAGGCAACCATCTTTTAGAGAAATATTGCTTGGAGATGACTATAATAGTAATTGATGTATAAAGGAATAAAACATTATGCTAAGTTTATTTTACTTTATGAAGGGTGGTGTAACGGTATAATAATTATATACATAAGTAGTGGACCCGACAGCCCATGTCTTGTCATTATTGGAAAAATGTTGTAATGTTGTCATGGTAACGTGTAATGTTATGTGGCCGAATTATCAATCCGTTATTTTGCCTTACAATATTTTTTTAATTTTATTATACATATATATACAATGTGTCCGGGCACCGATGTCCGATCCGTTAAGGCTAAGCAATACTATCAATTTTATCGACAAATCACCTGTCATAAACATTTTTTTATTAACTATGCGAAAATGGCAGCCATTTTAATTTTTTAATCCACCAAGCACGGGTACGTGCAGTTATTTGGCAAAATCTTGTGATTTACAAGTCCTACAGAGATATTTTTTTTTTGCTTTCGATAGCTTAGAATACTTCCAACAAACTGGTATTATTTTTTTTCCCGATATTTTTCATTTAAATATAGAAAAAATGGAAATAAAAAGGAAAACATGATAAAAAAATATGGATTTTTAGATATTTTTGTTATTATTTTTTAAACTAGGCCATTAACCCATTTATTTTTTATTTATTTTAAATAGAACAAGATATTTCCTACAAAATGGTACCAAAATGTAAGCTCTAAGTTTAATAGTTTAGTAGTTATGGCCGTTTGAATATGACACTTAACATACACAATTTTTACAAAAATGGGAACAGAATGAAACATACGAATTGTCAATCACAATATGCCTTTTAATTATCAGAAAATAAAATAATATTACAAATATTGCTCAAAATGACCTCCGTGGCGTTGGAGACATGCAGTTGCTCTTATTGCCACGTGCGTAGAGCGTAGCGTAGAGCGTCGGATCATATCCCTATCTTCTCTTAATTCGTTTCCGATCGCAATGATTTTTTGTAATAATTCGTCTCTGTTATTTGGTACGTCGTTGTAGACCCTTTGTTTCATAGTACCCCATAAAAAAAAATCCAGTGGAGTGAGATCGGGTGAACGCGGTGGCCATGCAACGGTGCCACCGCGTCCAATCCACGGTGAGTAATGTTGGTCTAAGAAGTTTCTGACATTAGCAGCAAAATGCGCTGGTGCTCCATCTAGCTGTAAAATCATCCCTCTTCTGTAGGATGAGGGAAGCTCCAAAAGAGAGTCAAAAAACTCATTTTCAACGAAATGTAAAAATCGTGGTCCATTCATTATGGCTGGCAAAATTACAGGTCCAATCAAAACATCGTCAATCATTCCCACCCAAACATTAACCGAAAATTCGTGCTGGAAACGGCTTGGTCTGACAGCGCGAGGATTATCATGGAGCCAAAGGTGTGCGTTGCGGTGGTTTGTGATACCCGATCGTGTAAAAGTCGCCTCATCTGTCCATAAGATCCTCTTTAAAAAATTTGGATCACTTCGCGTTTTTCTATTGATCCACGAAGAAAAAATTGACCGTCTTGCATAATCGGGATCTAGTATGTCTTGCACTCTTCGAAAGTGGTAGGGATGTAATCCTTACCTTTTTAATATTCTCCACACTGTCCATCTTGATAAACTAAGGCGATTAGCAATTCGCCTGACACTCAGTCTTGGGTCTTCAGTAATCAAATTTAAAACCTCTTCTTCAACCTCAGGCGACACAAGACGAAAACGTTCATTAGCGGGTCTTCTAATTCCATTTTCAGCTAGGCTTAAATGAATTCTCACAAAAGTGCGTGAGCTGGGCGTAGGTCTGTCAGGGAATCTTCTTGCATACTCGATAGCGGCACGAGCGCCATTTCCATCGCACAATCCGTACACATAGTGAATATCGGTGATATGTTGATTTGAATAGTTATTCATTATGAAGAAACTACTAAGTACTACGGCACGTGTAGTCTAATGTCTCAGTGCACACGAACAAGTGCAACAGTAACACAAAAACTTAACAAACGTATCAACAATAAACAATAACAGACAGAATAGGCAAAAGGCGAACAGTGTAATCACAACGCGTAGCGAGGGACGACTAACTGACAAACTTGGTTACCTGTTATCATGGGCCCCTTATCTTCCATCTCATTCACACTAATAGCACTTTTTTTACCTGCTCTGTTCGCACTACAAAGAATTTTACCTGTTCTCACAAACCATACTCCTGTTGATCCCCACGGAGCATCACATTCAAACTGCCATAACTACTAAACTATTAAACTTAGAGCTTACATTTTGGTACCATTTTGTAGGAAATACCTTGTTCTATTTAAAATAAATAAAAAATAAATGGGTTAATGGCCTAGTTTAAAAAATAATAACAAAAATATCTAAAAATCCATATTTTTTTATCATGTTTTCCTTTTTATTTCCATTTTTTCTGTATTTAAATGAAAAATATCGGGAAAAAAATAATACCAGTTTGTTGGCAGTATTCTAAGCTATCGAAAGCAAGAAAAAATATCTCTGTAGGACTTGTAAATCACAAGATTTTGCCAAATAACTGCACGTACCCGTGCTTGGCGGATCAAAAAATTAAAATGGCTGCCATTTTCGCATAGTTAATAAAAAAATGTTTATGACAGGTGATTTGTCGATAAAATTGATGGTATTGCTTAGCCTTAACGGATCGGACATCGATGTCCGGACACATATGGGATATTAAAAATAGCAACTAAAGTGTGATGAAGGATTAGCCGCTCGCCTACACAAATTGCATTTTGTTGAATTACACAGGAGCTGGACAGTTGATGGTTGCAAATTGAACTCGCTAAAACTACTCGGGCCACTGTATAATAATTATATGAACATTAAAATATTTATATTTTGAGTATACCGTTATCATTACCGTATTCGATATTTTATAATAAAGTTTTGTAATGATCATGTTTTTTGCTGCTGGATTTTATAAATAACATACACCGTTAAAAACATCTTGATGGAAATGAGGAAAAAAAATCAATTTACTCTTTAGTACAATTTTTATGTGCCTTGGGCGCTTTGGACCTCAAAATAAGAGCGATGGGAAAAGTTTGTTGCTCTTTGTTTACATCTCGGGTTTGACATGCATATTATAATGAATACTTATGCAAAGGTAGACCCCATGATTATTCACAGAACTTCATGTTCTGTAAATATAAAAACCAAACTCAAACAAAATGAAAAATGAAGGTACCACCTTTTGCGTAAAGTGGTGAAAGAAAAATATGTTTGTCTTTATTTACATGCCCCGTTATTACCTCAAGACTACTCGGTTACCTCCACTGACTCATGCTACCCTAGAACTATTACAGGCTTGTTGTGTTCAAAAGTTCAAGTCAATAATAAAGTTTTAATTAACTAACCGTGGATCCTGAAATTTGGCAATCAATATGTTAATTATTGTGCCCCTCTATGTATGAGAGTTAGGGCGCAACGTCAAGAGGCGGCTGAATAACGGACGTCACACGACGACAAACGAGAGCAAATGCTAAAAAATTAAATAAAATTGATATCCTAAATTTAGTTTATTTTTTAGTAAGAGGTAGTGCCACGCTGCATGCTTGCATGCAGCCGAATTGGGCCGGCACGACCGGGGAGGTACCTCTCGCTTACACGAGACCGGCGTGAAGTGACAGCTGTG
>LUGF01030879.1:61476-77874 GCA_001625245.1 Calycopis cecrops
GAATAAAAACTTTTTGATTTTGATTTTGATTTTTGATTTTATGACAACATATTTTGTAATAATGACAAGATAACGGCTAGTTAATTAATAAATTATTATGATCAACAATGTTAGTCCGAGCCAAGTCGCACGAGCGTTTTCGCTTGGCACCGAAGAATCCTCACGGATGGAGTGAGATGTGAGGATATTTTATAACTGGTAACTCTGTACGCGAGTGTTAATAGACATAAACAGTCATAAGAAAAGAAACATAACAAATAATAGACACACACCTATGTCTATTTATTCTTTATATTCTTACAGATCTACGTTTTACTTGAAAGTTGCAAAAGCTATTCTATAGTTTATCTCACAAGCAACAAATTTTATTACTTCAAGTGGAATATTCGATTTACGTGTAGAATACACAACATTAACAAAATATATTTTCTCTAGAGCCGCGTCAACCTCATTTAGGCACAATGGCTGTTTCAGTGTTAGAATAAATTCAATATACATTTCAGTTTCACAATTAGAATGGAATCCTGTTCAGTGAAACAATTATTGTTTCTCAGCTTGTGCTTCGTCAGTTTTGGTAATTAGATGATCCGACGCTGTTATAAAATATAGCTGTTCCCCGCGGTTTCACCCGCGTAAATTTCGATCCCGTGGAAAAATTAAAATCATCCCATGGCTATAGGAACATTTTTTCCAGATAAAAAGTCACTCTCTATGTGTGGTTTAGTAGTTTCTGCTTGAAGGAGTAACAAATAAACAAACATACAAACTTTTTCATGCATAATATTTGTAGGATTAATAACTAGTGTCAACAAGCTACCGGTCAGCGAACATCCAATTATTATAGTGGGCCAAATGCACAGTCGGAGTTATTGACTAACAACGCTCGTAATTAGCGGTATAGAGGTTGACGCGATACTATTATTGTATATGATTCCACCCATTCCCCAATGGTTCTTACAAGCTGTAGAAATAACGACGTAGCCTTCTCTTCACGCCGGTGTTATCTCCAGCAGACGACTACCAGAGTGTACGGCGTTCATCATGTAGTATGAATGATGTCTTAAGTTAACACGAACATTACTCATTACAGTAAAAAAACTTTAATGATAACATCCGGTGATGTTTTTTTATTGTATATATTATTGATATTTCTTAAAAGTCTTTGCCTCTTGTAATTCTATTTTGAATAAAAACTTTTCTTTCTTTCTTTTCTTTCTTCCTCCCTATTTCATTAACTAATATAAAGTCCAATAATGAAATTCATTTGTAGGAAGGCGGATAATATTTTTATGATTTTATCAGAGAATACTCAAGGAAATAATCTCGAAAATTGTATAGCCCTAAGTAGTAATTGGAATAAGACGGAAATATACAAATAGAATAAACGACTTAGAACAATATAGATCGTAATGGTGCGGGAAAAAGAAAACATCATAATAAATTATTACAAGCTCTTCCTTTATAATACAGATAATAAAAACCTGCCAAGTGCGAGTCATACTTGATACACCGAGGGTTCTGTACTAACAAGAGTTGTCTTCGATAGAGGTGAGGTAAACCACACAACCAAAGAGTTACATTAGTGTATCTTTAAACGCTGTCGACTTGACTGAGTCACCAGCACGCATGAATTACATGATGGTCGTAGATTTCAAGTTTCAGTATCGCTTGCAAGCATTAGTTATATTTAGTAAGAGTGAGGTGGCATACTCAAATACTCAATGTATTTCATGCCCAGCACGACATTTAAACGGAAACATACAATTATGCAGTTCTGTTTCTAATTGTTATTTAGTTTGTAATATTAATAATCAAATCAGTCAATAATTAATCAATAGATGCAGGAAAACGAGCTGCGACATTAGAAATATAATATTATAATTAATAATTTCAATATATCCAAGTCTTAAATTAAAAATAATGCTGCGCCCCGCGTTTTCACATAACTTCAATCCCGTCGAAAATCATCATTCGAGATAAAAACTATCCTACGTGTTAATCCAAGTTACTTTCTATGTGTGTGCCAAATTTAATGAAAATCGCTTCAGTAGTTTTTGCGTAAAGGAGTAACAAACAAACAAACTTTCACATTTATAATATTATAGTATAATAAGATAATAATTATAATATATAATATGATAAGGAGGCAAACGAGCACAAATGTGTTGCCCTCCTTCCTCCTCCTCCTCCTACTCCCTACATAGGCCCCTTAATTTTATATGACGATATAATATTTTGACGTGTGTAGAACGGCGTCAAACATATTGTATATTGCAAATTCTACATCTGTGTGAATAGGAAGGATATCCAAGGTTATCTTCTCTTCTGTAATTTTATGATTTTTCAAAGCTAATTAAATTATATAAGTTGACAAACTTGTATTTGTACGCAACGCATATGCTACAAAATACACATAAGTTGGAAATAAGTTTTCAGTGACATAGTCATAATTTAGCAGGTTTCACAGGTGTACTATAAATTCTTACTTCTTACCAAAATTTCGGGATTTTAAGTCAACGGGAATTACCTGTACCTACTATAGGCTGCGCATAAACAGCTTTAAGTTTTAATTGCGAGGATTTGAAGTATGATATTATATTGATCTTGGGAAACGTACAAACAGATGCACAAGAATGTGATTCCAGAAGAGAAAAAAAAGGCCGCCTTTTTTTCTCTTTAAGGTACAGAACTCTAAAAGCATTACGCTCGTAAATCATACAAGTCCGGTATCACTCTGCCTCCAGCGAGCGGTGGATTCTCTTTGTATTATAAAAACCATTCCTTAAATTATTTCTCATTTACATTCACCTATAAAACTCTCAGGTCGTGTAATCGCAATAAAAAACAGCATCTAGTAGCATTCACAGTCTACACATCAATACATCGTATTATATGGATCACCGTCTCGGCGAGTCAACACAAAGGATTAATTCGATGATCCAGGGACGACAACATCCAACTGTTTGACTGTATCGAATATCTGTAATACAATATATCAAATATTGTCTCATCCATACATACATGACAGATAGATGATATTGCTTCGGCAATTTTCATCTCGGGATAAAATGTGATAGGATGTCTATAACGATTGTTTTGATCATGACATCGGCACTCTACGACTCTTGTGTGAGCGATTGTATGTTACAACAACCGCTCATATATGATTGTTGTATACTTGTTTATATTTGATATTTGAAATCCTTTAAAAGTTGATTTTTTTATACAATTTGCATTGATAATTCGCTACTTATTAAATATTATTTTACTTAAGTAGTTATAAATTAATAGCCTTAATCAGCGTTATCGTTCAGTCATTCTCTGCTGCAGAATAAATGCCTCAAGCAATAAGCGTCAAGGCGAGAAGATATCGCGCATTACCAAGTTGTACTTACCCGCACATTTGATGTTGATGTCATTGATGATGATTAATATACCTATCAAATAGCTGACTGCATAACTGTCGTCCGTGACTATTTATATCCACAGCACACATGCGACTTTTAGATGTGGCGACTTTGCGACTTTACCAATGCAGTCGCAGAATTTAGCGGCTATCTGCGACCGGTCGCAGTATAGTCGTGCGACAGTCATGCGACAGTATTGCGACTGCATTTAGACGTTAATTAACATTAATTGACATACATTAGCGCAGTATACAGGTATACTGCGCCGCTGCAGCGTGACATAAGTGTATACTGCGCAAGTACAGTAGGTATAACTTATTTCTGTAATACAAGTATACTTAATAAATGAATATAACAATAAATAGAAGAATTAATCCTTCAGGACGTTTCCAAGCGAGTGAAATTAATTGTTACTAAGTACCTTTTATTAAAAAAAGACTTTATCGACGGTCCAGACAACACTTCAGTGGACTTACCAATAAAGCAGCGGGCAATTACACTCAACAAAATTAAGCGGTGTTTTTCATCACTTCAAAAGTCAGCTTATTTATTTTTTGTGTTGTTTTATTTTGTTCTATCATAGAGACGGGTCGTGAAAGAAGCCTCTGAAGATTTAGCATAATAACAATCGTAAATCTTAAAGGTCGGCAACAAAGTATGGTGTTACAGATGTCTATGGACGTCCGATATCACCTTCATTTCGGTGACCCGACTGCTCGTTTTCCTTCCTGTACTATTAAAAAGAAGAAAACCTGTCGAGAGCTTCCAAAATGATCTGTTAATACACACGGTGAGCCTTACTAAGTAAGAAATAGGGGTAATACATATTTAATAATAATAATATCCTCCTAGCCGATTTCGGATACGGCGGCCGTCTCTAGAGAGACGAGCCAGATGCGCAGGATATATTATAGTGCACAAGTGTGCGCGCGCAGACACAAGTGCACTCTCTATTCCCTCACTCTCATATTCCGATGGGACGGCAATCCGACACGACCGGTGAGAAATCAGGCGCAGGACCGACGGCTTAACGTGCTCTCCGAGGCACGGGGGTGTATCATCGCCAACTTCCTGACTCCGGACTGTTATTAGAAATTGAAAAATCCCAATAACAATTTTTGGTCCGACCCGGGATTCGAACCCAGGACCTCACGTCTGTGGCTTACCACTAGACCACGAGGCAGTCAAAACGGCTTAGTAAGAGGTAGTGGCACACTGGATGCTTGCATGCAGCCAAATCGGGCCGGCACGACCGGGGAGGTACCTCTCGTTTACACGACACCGATGTACACTAACAGCTGTGCTGTCGCATTTCTTGCGGTGTGTAAGTAGCTGGTGACCCATGGAGAGAGGAGGAGGAAAGGGTGCGACGCATCTGTACAGCCTCTATTCGGATATATATGGGCGTAGGTAGTCATAAAATGGCTCCGATTGCACGTTTGCCTCTTATGTTAGAAAAAAAAACACGATAAAATCAGCATTAGTTTTATTTAGGTACGGTTCTTATCTTTTATTTTTGGTAAGTTCAATCGTGTATTAAAGTTTTAATTCATTATATTATCTTCCTACATCTGTATAAGTCTTTAAGCCTTCTAAATAAATGTACGTCATTAGTAAAGCAAACGAGGCGGATTTGCGTTTGGGAGTTCGATGCAATTAAGCGATCGGCTTTGCTTTAAGTCTAGAAATAAGACCGCGGAGGCGGCAAGCTCTGGGCTAATCGGTTTACTTGTAATAATGAATGCTGACTGCCTGCGGAGAATATAAACAGGCTGCCGTGAAAATTTGTTTTTTTTTCTTGTATAAGGAGGCAAACATGCCAGCGGAGCCAGTTTCACGACTATCCGCATAGAGGTTATACATATGCGTGGTCCCCTTCCATTTCTCTCCATGGATTACCGGCTCGGCGGCGCAGCGCGGCTGTTACTTCAGGCTGATTTCGTGTAAAAGAGAGGTACCTCCCCAGTCGTGCCAGCCCAATTCAGCTACATGCATGTGATGGATGTATATGGAAAAAGAAAAGATAGAGAGTTAGAAGATCTAAAGATATAAAGTAATATAAAAATGATATTAACGAATATATATGTCCATCTACCCTCTGATTACTAATACATTACAAATCGCAAACTGATTTTTATAATGGTATAATATATTACTATCTAAGTAAATATTATGTTAGATTATTATACAATGTGGGCGGTATATGTATGTTGTCAGGCTTTAAGTATTAAGGTTTCATAAAAGAAACTCGGTAGTTCTAAAAGGTTTTAATAAAAATTCCTTGATTAAGCAACTGATCTTTACTTTAATATTTCTCCATCTTTAACACCAGTGCCAACCCTAGCCCAGACCAAAAAGAACTGGTAAGAAAACTATCCGGACCCAAATACAGTAGGTATCTAAGCACACACCACCTTATTAGTGTGCTTAATACGAGATATATAATTTAGTAACCTCAGGTTACAACAAGTAAAAAAGATGTCGGATCCCTTAATTATGATATTATTATCAATCTAAACATCCAAACACAATTAATATAATAATAATAATAATAAAAAGACATCTAATTGTAAAGTACTTTGTAGCGGTCTGATTATACAAAGGACATTCTGTATTAAACGTAGCAATCTCATTTAAGATTATTCTGATGAAATGTATTTAAAAAGCAGAGCATAGCATTGCACGATCGATCTTAACATCATCAAAAAAATTAATTATCAAATACTTGCAAAGTATTATTACAATATAATACTCAGCAATTATTCTTTGTATAAATAAAATACGTAGCTTCTTAGGTACAGCAGATTTGCACTGATTTTTACTGACTCTGACCCTCACCGGTTGATGATGGGAACTAGACTATCCGTACTGATCGACGCTTCAAGTAAAACTGAATACCCACACTGCGACTGTCGTCTCTACCGACCGCTCCTCACCGTGTAACAGTACCTGTTTACTGTATATCTGGCATCTAGACGGTGCTTTGCCTCTCGCGTACTTGATGTCGAGACGATGACATTGTTATATCGTGTTCAAATACAAAATAATTTTAAATATCTGTATTTAATTTTAGAAACTCGGCTGGCTATTTATAGAGCCGAAAATAACCGGATGCCACAGTGGAATCGCAATTACAATGTCGAAACGGACCGTCCGTGTCTTAATTACTACATATATTGCTTTGTTGGCGTCTTAGACGCCTGTTATAGTTTTAATAATTTTTTCTACTTAACCGACATTGTAATAATGTAAATTTATTTCAACAACCAATATTATAAGTATAAAGACACCTATGTATAGCTATATATATATATATATGCTATGCTATGTATGTACTTTATTAGTATATTGTATATTTAATATTTTTTTATTTTATTTTTTTACTATCTTTACATCCATTTATGATTTGTATTTTATTATAAAATATGTTTATGTAGGTGTATTATATTTACTCTGCATATGTATGATATGTATGTCTATGAAAGATTTAAATATGACTTCGTCCCTAGTTACCAAAATTAATACTAAATTAAGATGTATCATGTTGTTCTATTTATTTTGCTTTTTTGTTTACTTTTTTGGTTTTTCATAACATATTTTATTAGTGTAATTTGTTATTATTTGTGTTTTCTATTGTTAGATTAGTTTGTAAGACTATGCCCCACCTAAATAAAACTTCTTCTTTCATGCACATAAAGGTTGTCTGGGAGATATTGCTCTCAAGCAATAAGACCGCCTTTTGTGCACAAGAACTATTTATTTATCGTGTTCTATATGTGTTTGTTTGTACTTTATAATTTATTTGTGCACAATAAAGTATATTTCATTTCATTTCATATGTATATATATATATATATTCTAGAATTATACTTATAACACATGCATGCAACGTGGCACTACCTATTACTAACATTGCTTATTCGTTGTTGCTTAATTTGAAGTCTGTAAATTAAGTTAGCTTGCCTTAACAACTTGTGTTACGGTAATGCTACTCACTTATACAGCGAATCCTGAACTACTAAGTCGTATATATCTTCCATAATATTTAGCCCCAAATGTAGGAACGTAATTTATAGGCAACGCTAAAACAAGCGAAGTTTCTTTAGTTCAATGTACCGAACATTTACATAGATATAGGGGCCGCAGCATCCAATATATTATGTTTCCACAGAACCTTCAGCTCCGTGGCATTAGCGTGTGCGGTACATTACCGATAAGACATTATTCGGATAATAAATGTTGTTCCGTGTAATATTGAATGAGGAAAAAAACGCCCAACCTTAATGTCTTCGTACATTTGAAAGACGGAATTTTCTTTGCTGCATGCAGGCAATCGTGTGCATACGACAGGAATAATTTACATAAGACCGACCTTACAGCTAGTATTAGCATAGTGGTTCGTGTATTGCCTAAAAATCTATGACCTAGTGATATGAAAATCCCTAAAATTGTAAAACTGTAGTCAGTGTAGCTATTGCTCTATTTCAGACGTGGTTAGGAAAAAGTTTGATTTTACCTTTTTTGTATAGTACAGGGGCAAACAAGCAGTCGGCTCCAGAGATGATGGTGAATTCCGACGCCCACAGACATCTGCTACAGGGTTTTGCAGTTGCGTTGTCGACTTTAATGTGAGAGTAGGCTCTTTTCGTAAACATCCCTAAGTCATATCGGTCCGGAAATACCGAGGGCGGTAGCTGATTCCACAAATAAATAGTGCGCCGGATGAAGTTGCGTTTAAAACGCCCAGTGGTGAACTTCGGAACATCTAGATGGTGCCGATGGAAATTTGAATTTTGACGCGAAGCTCGGTAGCGAAATTCAGCTGCAGGTATTAGTCCGAACAATTCCTCGGAACCTTCACCATGGAAAATACGGTAGGTGCACAGCGAACTGACATCTCTCCGTAGGGCGAGTGCATCAACATTGCTGGAAAGAACTTGTTCGTCGACTATTCGAGTTGGTCGCGGTCCAATGGTTGCGTTAAACTAAGTTTGATTATAACGAAAGTGAAACATCATTTACACCTCAGCCGGTCACTCGGCTGCACCTCACGGCTCTCAATGAACGACCACTAAAAGCAAAAGAAGTCGGCGCCTTATTTATTGTTGGCGATTACGTAGAGTAGAAGTTTGTAGTTGTTTCTTTTGTACATTAATTAATTTTGCTACTGCTCCTTCTATTTTAAGTAATGACAATATAAGTTACTAGCTTCCGCCCACGGCTTCGCCCGCGTGGATTTCGGATTATAAAAAATCCCCATAAGTTTTAACTTATTATGTTATATTGATATGAAAGCTATATTACTGTAAAGTTTCATGAAAATCTGTTCAGTAGTTTTTGTGTGAAAGAGTAACAAACATTCTTACTAACTTTCGCCTTTATAATATTAGTAGGATTTAAATAGTCAACTAAATAAAATAACTGTAGTATCGGCGACTATCATCACGAGCGGGTGGCCTTCGTTTACAAAATTCCAGCTTTATGTTGCGGCTAACCTATCGCCTCTCATGTTCCACGGACCGGTTGCCCTAGAGGTACCTACCACTAGTGAGGTTACAAGCTTCTGAAGACATAGACAAAATAATATATCCCTAGAACTGATGCGTTTTAGCTTTGTAATAAACTTGCTGACACCTGCAACTTCGTTTACGTGAGGCCGTTTACCGCAGTCGGTTTAAAGGAGTCTATAACCTTCCTCGCTAAATGAACTAGCTAATACTGAATCGGGCCAGTAGTTCCAGAGATTTACGCATTCACACAAACAAACAACAAACTCTTTAGTTTTATATTATTAGTAGAGATTCTCCTCAGGACGCAGGCCTTATCGCTCATTTTATGAACCTGCTGCATTGTAGTCCAACTCAGTCGCCACGACCGGTGGGACTCATCTCGCTCACTTATACGGCCGCAAAGTCACAACTACGCTATCACGGGAAGGATAGCAATACGTTCATATAACAATTATGCAGCGTAGTATGTCAATATAACAATTGTGCACAAGTGTAAAGGCGTCGCAAGATATTAAGAAAGCTCCAACTGCCAAACATCAAACCCTAATAAAGCAATAATTAATATCAAACAGTTCAGGAGGTCGTATAAATTGGGAAATATTCGGCGGCTCCCCGGGGAGCGATAGAAAGTGAAACTGCTCCTGTCCCTTATCATTACGTGCTCGACCGGCGAGCAGCGAGCTATAAACTTCCACTACGTCCAAGTAACTGTCCCGGTGTTTGTGATATTAATATCGCAAGGGATAAGGGAAGGGATATATTCTCATCTACGTTACTCTTTTATTTTATACTACGCCATTTTAAACTGTTAATTCCTGATATCGACTTATTGATGGGAACTGCTACAGAAACGTTTAAAAGCGCGCGGTAAGAAATAAATGTGAGGTGTAACGTCACCATAACTGTACCGCTTGCGACTGTTGTGTATCCTTCATTTCAGAATCAAGATGTTTGGAGTAAAAGCCAGTCTGACACTTGCTTATGAAAAATTATAGATTTTATACCTAGAAGTGCCGTCAAGTTTTCAAGTATGTAACATCACATCCATGTGTGTCTATCGTAGAATGTATGAAAAGCTGTACATCGATTTAGCGAAAATATAATAAACAAATACACTCAATTTTATTATTATATGAGTATAACAATTGATTGTAAATTTACATTTATATTAATTAATTTGATTACAAAATATGATAAATCCTATGATACGAGTATGAATATATATATAGTATGAATATATTGAATCACCCCCGGACTTCGGACGCGCATCGCCCCGGGCGCTCGGAGATCATCACTAGCGCGTATCGTTTCACAATTATGCGGTACGTGAGCTGCATTGGATCTCATCTACATAATATTATAGTGTGATATATCTTACTGTCTATATGAGAACATTTCTCACTTGATGAAACGGTTCAAATAACTGCCTGGCCAACAATGAACTAATTAATAAACGGTTCAGAACAAATATATTATAAATTCTTGTTCGAGGCTTTTGTGTTTGTTACACATTTTGTAGTTATTTTACGGGTTATAACACGATAAAATATTTATTAAAAGTACCCACTAGCGAAAACATGGTATACCTTTTGATCGACGTTTCGGCCGGATTACTTCGACCGTTGTCACGAGCCGACAGAGGTATCAGTTTTCGCTAGTACCTTTAATATTTTATCGTATTAAAACCCGTTAGGTAACTACAAAAATATAGTATAAAGTCTACATTATATAATATCGAATAACTCTTCGAGTTACACTGAGTGACAAATGACATAAGTGAAGCCAATAAATGTTACACACGAGGACACACCGACTCGTGAGTCAATCGCGCAGGACGTGGCGCGGGCGTGCAGTCGATCTGTGGCGTGAGTTATGGTCCGCTTCCGTCCGCCACATCTCTCGACCCCGCAAAGTCTCCATCTATATAATATACTTTCTATATTTGCTGTAGACGGTTATTGCTCTCGGTAGAGAATATTGGAGGTATCGTCATCATCAGAACTGCGGTCGTTCTTTAAAAGTGAACTTCAGTGTCGAAGCTAAGATACACAGTATGAGAAAGCGATACACTGCATGCTTGCATGCAGCCAAATTGGGCCGGTACGACCGAGAAGGTATCTCTCGCTTACACGAGACCAGCGTAAAGTGACAACTGTGCGACAGCACACAGCGCGACAGCGTTTGAAATCAGCCGGGGCTCCGACTGCTCATTTCCCCATGCCCCGCCCCCTCCCTTTACCATTAAAATAAAACACTCCCACACACACACACAGTTACTTTGTCCTCCAATGAATGTTCTGCCTCCCGCACATTAAACCCTTACGGGTAATACAAAATCGATTCACGTGGATTACGACGGGTCGTTCGTATTGTTATAGAAAAGTCCGACTTCATTGTCTACTCGAGCTGCCCTGTGGAGCTGGATGTAAAGGGAGATCCAAAGAATTGTTATAAATTGCTGTAAACTACACCAATCCACTGATTTATATTATTATTTTTTAACTTATAAAGGTGCAAACGAGCAGTCAAATCCTTTTGACCAAGATCCATGAACGTCCGCATAATCGTTATGGAAAGGTATCGCGCTCCTCCTCTCCATTGCACCACCGGAAACTCTCAACCCGCACGGAACGTAACTGCACATAGCTAACATACAGCTTAGATAGCAGTCGCTTTACAGTGATATCATGCAAGCCAGAGGTATATTGTAGCACGTAATTACCTCTCAGAAACCAAATTACTACTAACCTAGGAAAAGGTGATGTAAGTCTTTTTACCTTGTTGAGGCGTCCGACTTTGTTTTATGAGTAATCTTCTAAATACCACATCTTTGTACGTGTTCTACAGATATATGACAGCAATATAACAAAACGTTATTCGACTAATAAATCAGTCTCTTCATATGTGTATTTCCCTTCTGCTGTAAAATGGTTTCTTCATTTAGGTTCATTAAAATACTTCCTAAAGCGGCTATAAATGTGGTTTCGAAGCACATGGTATTTTTTATTAATTAAATCACTTCATTGTAAATATAAAAAAACGCTTCTCTCGTAGCCGCGGGAAGCTGACGCGCTGTTTCAGTTCACAAAGGCGCCCTATTTGTTCGGCACTTGTTGATGTTTGTCAACCCTTATCAACCTCCTAATTGTGCTCGCTTTAACAAGCTCTCTCACGGCGGTCCTTCTATTACCCGCTATCTGTCAAATTCTTTTATAAGTTAATTTACGAAAAAAAAATGTCTGACATCTATTTTTTTATAATATGTGGCGTTAGAAAGAGATATAATATGTCGAGCAGTCGACAGTTTTTGTCCTGTAGGCAAATATTTAGATATTTTCCGATGGGTTATTTGATGATTTATAATATGACCAAAATATATTATCCTTTGACATTATGCTTTTTATAGACTCGTAGATGAATTTTTTCTATGTGTACGTACATTAACTCCAAAAATTGCTGCTACCAACAATACAGCTGTCAGTTTGCGACGGTATCGTCTAAGCGAGCGGTCGTCTTTCCAGATCCTGTCGATCCAGTTGTAATGCCACAACGCTGCTACCTCTTGCTCATAATTATTAGAGAGAATAATTGTATATCGTAAATAAATTTACGAGCCAATTCCAACATTTCGACGTAATTGAAACTCACGACATTGAAACTGTGCTAGTTGGAGCTAGTAATAAATAATACCTATATTATAATAGAAGCAAAAACTTTCTCTTGACCGAATTTTTGACCGTTATGGCGAGGTCCCGCTTCTCGGGGACAGAAACCTTCATTTCGTATATTCGATACGTAATATAATATGTTAATAGCACCAGCTTCCAGCACTAACTGTAAAGCGTTACCGATGTACGGCGGGTGACCGGAGACAACCGGCTTCGACCGTCATTGCCAATTACTGTCCTCTCACACAAAACTAACTGATCTACACACTCATTTTATTATACATCTCTTGTTATATTAATAAAATACAAATTGCGTGACTAAATATCAAAATTTGATGCTACAATTAAACTCAATTTGGTTACTAGATCACTTTAAGCGACGATTACAGCGGCTAAGTAACAACTATTCAAATTAGATTCCATTGACTATTTATACTTTGTTTTATTTTGATTGAGCTGTATGCTGGGCAGCATACAGCTCAATCCCTTGGTATTTCCGGACCGATACGACTTAGGGATCTTCAAGAAAAGAGCTTATTCTTTCCTCAAAGGTCGGCAACGCATCTGTTAAACCTCTGGTGTCTCGGATGTCTGTGGGCGTTGGTGTTCACTTTACATCAGGTGACCTAACTGCTCGTTTGCCTCCTATGCTATAAAAAAAATGAGCTGTAAGTGCATGTGCACATACGTTCATGTACTTCTGAATAAATTGTTAATTATTTGTAACTCTTGTTTATTATATAAATATTTAACTTAAAATCAAGTAAACAGTCGCGTGTTAGGAACTTGCAGAAAATCAGTTAATTGTTAGTGTGTACGTAGTAAATATAATTTTCAGATAAATTTAAAAAGAGAAATGAAAAAAAGTCACATGACGATTTTTTAAAGAAAAATATACGAAATAAAATGTCACTTAATCCATAAAACGTACTTTATTTGTGACGAGAAACTGTCGCGTAGATTTGGTATAATCCCTGTATTTTTATTACAGCCATTCACCACACACGTCCAACCTCAATATCTTACGATAACGTACTATAAAGCTCCATTGTAAACAATAATAATATTATATATATTGTTAAACAGGCAGCAGATGGGACAGCGGCTTCTGAAGTGAAAGCGACGCATCGGAAAGATATAATAATGTTGTATTTTGTCTATCACATCCGTGCAGTAGCCGGCCCGGGATGTAGACTATTTCGTGACTACCGACGCCCATAGACATCCGCATAGAGGTTATACAGATGCGTTACCCTTCCTCCTACTCCCACTATGGGCCACCGGATACATACCGCACGAAACGCGACTGCACGTCTGTCCCTTTACACCCGTCTCGTATAAGCGCCAGGTACCTCTCCAGTCGTGTCGACCCAATTCGACAAGCAAGCGTGCAGTGTAGCACTACCTCTTACTGAAACACAGATCCACCGTATTAGCGTTGATTAAAAATGTCTAAACCTAACAGTAACTTGATAATGATTCAGAATCACCCTCAAATATTCAAACTACAATCTTCATATCAAATTGAATTCTATGAAAGGGCCAAACTTATCTAGGTCTATTTTAATATCCCCGGAGTACATTTATTTATCAGCGAATGCTCCGGGAGATCGGGGCCGGGACGGTCGACGGTCGGAAGCGCGGTTTATTCTCTCCGTTGATTTTTATTATTCGCTTGAACTAAAGCGAGTATTCTCTTGTGACAACAATAGAAAAGTTTACTTTAAATCAATTTTCAACAGTCAAAAGATAAAGTAAGCTTCTAAATAATACATTTGTTGTTACTGCAAAGAAATATAAAGTAACTGGACGAACAATATTGTAGATATACTATAATTTAATAACAGTTGGGACTTGGATGTTAAATATGGTAAAGCTAATAAGAGTTGCTCGTTTGAAGTTATTACTAATTAACTATAATTACCGGGTTAAGTAATGTTTTATAATATTTATCCATTTTATTTGTATCCGTACAATGTTATATTGTATAATAAATCTTTCGTTACATTTATGGACTTATTAGGGCATCTGCGTATCCCACAAGTTTTATTACTCGTCTTCCGTCTTGTATCGTGTACACGCCGCGCTGGTAAATATTTATATTGTTGAGTAAACTGTTTATTAACATGAGTCGGTTAACCAAAGCACAGGATCTGTTTGTTAATATACTGACTGTAGTTAATATTTATAATTATACTAGTTACAACTGTTTGAAATGCTTGTTAATAATTCTTAACTCATCAACCACATCAATACTGTATGTTTGTGGATGTTTACGGACGTATGTATTCACATTACGAGAACCGCATTAAAATAAATTATTATGAAATATTAAAGAACGATAGTATTTCATCTATTTTCATTGCAATTATATAATATAAAAAAAGCATATCTATATCTCAAAAGTTTGTCGGGCTTGCTGGTCAGCTTTTAACCTGTAGAGTTAGGAATGCTGTTATTTTTAACAAAAATATGTCCTAATCTTTGCATAATCACGTTTAAGGTTGCCATCTTAAAACTCTGCCAACCAGGACAAGACACGTAAAAACCCCCGATTTCGGAGCTTCCTACCCGGGCGTTAGAAAATAGTATTTTTTATAAAATACTCAGAAGAATAAAATATAGTTTTGATGGTCATAAATCAATTATTATTTATTTTCAACTATTTTTATATTGTTATTTTGCTGTTTTAAATAAATGACGAACTTTAAAAAAAATACTTTCAGTGAATTTTTTACATAAACATTTCTTCCAAAATTTAAAATTTTTAGTCTCATTTTTTTAAATAAAACAAAAATGGACTACAAATAAAACCCCGCCCGCGCCCGGACGCTCCCCGGAGGCCCTCTAAACTAGGACAAATCCGGGGAAACCCGAATGGATGGCAACCCTAAATTCACGTTGCAGTAAAAAATATCTATGATAAAACAATTGTAGTAGTGTAGTGTGCAAATAATATCATCTGAACTTGAAACTAGCCTTTAGTACCTAATCTAATTAGCCTAAATTGGGCAAATAGCTTACCTAAATCATCTACATAATCACCTGTCACTAAAAGGCTATTTAGTATATTTTTTTTCCTTATGACTTAAAAAAAGACCTTACAAGCTGTTGATATGAAATAGTAAATAAGTGTTTACATGCTGGTCAGCTTTATATAATTATTTTTACCGTTCCAATATCACAACACTCTATGGTGCTTAAAAAACTATACAATATATATTTTGTTGACTCCAATGTTTATATATAAACACAACAGCTGTACAGTCGCGCTATATATAACGTACGCGTGCTGCGCGCGCGGTGTGTAGCGACTAGCGCGCACGACGTCGGCCCGCGCGCACGCGCCGGCATGTGTCCGCGTGGTGTCGGTGTGTGTTCTGTGCAGTGCTGTGTGTGCGATGTTCGGCTCCAAGAAGCAGAAGGGGGAGGAGGTGTACTGCTACAGCTCCCGGCCGCGGAAGCCGCGGACGCCCGCTCCGTGTCGTCACAAACAGCGACGTAAGCGACTCGCACGTACTTCGCAGTACACGCGCTGTCAATGGACACAGACTCGCGGCTATTTTCAGACGGAGTTTACCGGAATACGTTTGTTTTACGTATTTTGTAAAGTTCATTCCTCCACTGCACCTGTCATTTCTTGAACTAAATAATTAACTAGCAAACGAAATGGAGCTACCATTTATTAGGTATATAATAAGTAATATGGTACATAGAACATACTTATATGTATACTTTCTAGTTAATCCTCTAGTGGATCCCCTTGCTATCTATCGGACGCATCCCTGAACAGTTGCAGGAAAAAAGTGCCTT
>LUGF01030887.1:0-33588 GCA_001625245.1 Calycopis cecrops
GGGACTTGACTACATATTGTAAATAAATCGCTAAGAATGAAGCTGAGAAATATAATTCAAGAGAAATCAATTATTTTTAAATACAAGTTTCACCTGTCGTTTCACTCGTTACAAAGGCTTAAAAATATCGGGATAGATGTTAAAATTTTACAATCTATTCTCTGATCTATCAGATATACAAAGTGAAAATAATAAATAACAACTACTACTATTAATTAATAAAATAGCTTAGTAAAACATTAATAAAACAGTTATAAAGATGGCAGTCCGTCTTACTACTTATTTCGCTTCGGTTTTGTCATTGCTATCCCAATAGAATGGGAAAATGAGGAGCTAAAGAGCGTGTGCTCACACTTAAATAACAATTCATATAACAAAGCTGTTGTAGTAATTACTCATCCATTTCGAACTCAAAAAAAGAATTCGTTCTAGAACCGCTTTGACAGCTGTCAAATTTAACGATAATTTTTATTTACGCGCCATTTTATGGCCGACGTAGATATAAAATGGCAACCCTTCCCCGTTTATGTGCGGTAACATTCACAATGGTACTTCCAGATTTATTCGTAAAAATATATATTGGAACAGTGAGCGCAATAAATTTTATGTAAAAATCGGATGGTTTACGAGACATTTGAAAAGACCTGGGGGTTTTATGGATACGGTACTTATTGACTGCCTCGTGGTCTAGTGGTAAGCGTGTTCAACCACAAACGCGAGGTCCTGGGTTCGAATCCCGGGTGGGACCAAAAATTGTTATTAGGATTTTTCCATTTCTAATAACAGTCCGGAGTCAGGAAGTTGGCGGTGTTACACTCCCGTGCCTCGGAGAGCACGTTAACCCGTCGGTCCTGCGCCTGATTTCTCACCGGTCGTGTTGGACTGCCGTTCCATCGTAATATGAGGCACTAGTGTCTGTGCGTACACTTGTGCACAAGATGCCTCGTCTATATAGACGAACGCCGCGCCGTAGCCGAAATAAGCTAGGACGACATTATTACTCACTGAGACACAGGGTGCCAGCTACAAATTTAGCGATGTACAAAATGATATGTCGTGTTCAGAAACTACCTCCTGTATAGGAAATGGCTCTTAGGAGAAGAGGGAAATAAATAGGGTCTCTTTTATGGTAAGTATTAAATCTAAAATAATGGGCGTAAAAATATTTGGTTCAGGTAATGTGATGACTCCTACCAGTCAAACCAAATATCAGTGTATAGTTCTATACCAATTTTTTTATGATACAGGCTGGCAAACGATCAGTCAGAGCCACTTTCATGACTACCGACGTCCATAGACATCCGCAAAAAGGCTATATAGATGCGCTGCCCTCCCTCCTCTCACAATAGGCCACCGGCTAATTACACACCGCACCAAACATGACAGCACAACTGGCACTCTAGCGAGGTACTGTGTGAGCGAGAGGTACTTCTCCTGTCGTGCCGGTCCAATTCGGCTACATGCATGCATGCATAGAGGATGTATGCTTGCACACTGCACTGGTCTTCTCTCTGGACTGGTCTGGTGAACCCTGCTCCGAAAACTCCAGGAACATATTTTGTGAACACCCTTTGGTAATTACAGTGTTGCCAACAACGAATTGTGTACCCGATATACAGGCAGCTCGCAGAACTTATCTTGTTAGCGAAAACTACAGCGCTCTCGATACACACACGGACGGTTGTTAGTTCGCAGTTGTGTTAAAGGTAAACGCAAACTATACAGTACATGAGTAGAATCCTACTATTATTATAAATACGAAAGTTTGTATTTTAGTTTGTTTGTTTGAGCACGTGTCCTTCACGCAAAAACTGCTGAGCCGATTGTCACGAAATTTGGCACACACATAGAGGGTAAATTGGATTAACACATAGTTTTTATACCGAAAAAATGTTCCTGTGGGATGCCATGGGATGATTTTTGATTTTCCACAGGATCGAAATTTACGCGGGTGAAACCGCAGGGCGCAGCTAGTAGAACATATTTTATTTATTGGCTGTATGTAGGTTACAGTAAATTGGTGAAATAAATAAAGGATCCATTTTATAGTATATGGGGCATGAGGTCTATAGACATGGGCATAAAGGTTATACAGATGCGTTGCCCTCTCACCCCCTCCTCCCTCCATGGGCCACTGGCTAGTTACACACGGCACCAAACGCGACTTGTAAGCGAGAGATCGTACCGGCCCGCTTCGGATACATGCAGGTATGCTCCATTAGGAGTATTAACTATATGCATTTAAGTTAATTTAGTACATTTTTTCCTTGGCCGAACAACACAATAAAAATTTACAATTAATTATATTTACTATCTTGATCAGAATAACCATAACATTAATTTTGAGAATTCGTTAAATATATACGATATAGATTATTGGTAATCCTTATATCACTAAATTGAATGTAAATAAATGATAGTAAATCGATCTTCAATTGATATGCCTACTTCTTGAAAATCGCAATTTATAATTATACAAACAAGGCACATCTATACATATAATAATACTTTAGAAGTATCATTTTGTCTGTCTTGTGCGGCTTTCACGCGAAAACTACTGGACGGATTTTGATGAAACTTTTTTGTTGTACCTATAGGTTAATATGCAATTTAATATGTATAGGTATATTATTAGTTCTCTGTAACATATAGGTTTATAATTTATTAATATATTTTATAGTGCTGCCTTTAGTATCTCGACATGAAATGCATGTAGGGCATAAAGGATTGACAATTCGGTCACATAACATTACACGTTACCATGACATATTTCCAACGGCGACAAGACAACAGCTGTCGGGTCGACTAGTAATAAAATAAAGTAAATTGTTATCAAAAGTCAACTGATCTATCGTATACCATTGTAAATTAAAAATTGCATTTAATAGGGATCTTCTATAAAAGAGCTTATTCTTTCCTCAAAGGTCGGCAACGCATCTGTTAGACCTCTGGTGTTACGGATGTCTGTGGGCGTTGGTTTTCACTTTACATTAGGTGACCTAACTGCTCGTTTGCCTCCTATGCCTTAAAAAAAAATAAAAATAAAAAAAAAAAGATTTCATAGGTACATTTCAGTCGGGTCCAGTCCAAATTTTAGGCCAACATCTCCATTAAAAATAGTTCCGACTGTTGAAGCCGCTAGTTTTGTTGGGAAAAACAGTTACCTTTTTTTCGGATCGAGACAAATTTTTATGACATTATATATTATAATCTGTATCTATAAGAACATTAATATATCTAGGACTCCGACGAAAAAATACCAAAAAAGGAATCTGGACAGAATTTTTCATGTCTCAAGCTTTAAGCCCATGAAAAATGGGGCGATTTTAATGAAGGTACTTACGCCCTTTGATCGGTCGTAAAATAAAAGTGCGGTCACGGTGAAAGGTTTATGTGGCACATGATTTTTATGCAAAATCAGTTTACAGCGTTTGTGCGATACGAAATTATAAAACAAATGGAATATTTTATATATTTATGTTACTAGCTCTGCCCCGCGGTTTTACTCGCTTATAAAGATTCACAGCACCTCCGCCGTAGGCTATAGTGTGATAATATGTAGCCTATATGTTGACCCGACCTGTTTGTAATATTCACGAAAAAATTTTAAGTAAAACTATTCAGTACTTTTTGAGTTTAGCCCGGAAATACATACAGCGGAAAAAAATTCTAAAAACTGTATATTTGGCTTCGATATCGATTGTAGATGACGTACACATCACTTCAATGTACAGTTTTGACTTTCCTATGATTTTATTATATGTATAGCTAACAGCAGAGATGAATTGTGTTTAGTGTCAACATCTGTCTATAGGATCAGAACATCATAATTATTGAGATCAGTGAAGGCAACCAAAATATTGAATTGCCTTTTAAATCAAAAGGCGATTCAATATTTTGACATTCGTTGGCTTCGACCAGTTCAATTAATAGTTTTTATAATAGCCGATGATTAATTATTTTTTTCATATTTAAGTCATCTTCATTCATGTCCCTCGAATCTTCTTTATTATAATATACTAGCTGCGCCCCGCGGTTTCACCCGCGTAAATTTCGATCTCGTGTAAAATAGAAAGTCATCCCATAGCATCCCAAAGGAACATTTTTTCAGGATAAAAACTATCCTGTTTTAATCCAAGTTACTCTCTCTATGTGTGTGCTAAATTTCATGAAAATCTATTCAGCAGTTTTTGCTTGAAGGAGTAACAAACAAACAAACATACAAACTTTCGCATTTATAATATTAATAGGATAAAACACAATGTTCTCCGAAACGATTCTCATAAAATTTTGTGTGCCTATTGGGTAGGTTTGATCGGCTAATATCTATTTTCCATCTCGACATTTCCACGGGTTGGAAACTGATCCGGTGAAACCGCGGAGCGCAGCTAGTATTTAAACAATATTTTTCCACTGTTTTTTATCACCTAGTGACAAATACACACACAAATGATTTCAAACAATCGAGACGTAGCCTAGCGAATATGAAATATTTCGGTTTCGGTCGTTCACGTGAAATAAGAGGGCCTTGTGTTATTCAAGATAACGTAAACGTTCGGGAAGAAATTGTCTTTGTGTTTGGGTAGTCAAGCCTTAAATAAAAATATCAACATTCGATTCAATAAAATCCATTAAAGTTGTTTTATTGTAATGAGTGATATTCGCATAAAATTAAGAATAAATAAGGAAAAGCCTTAACACGTTCCCAAAATTTTATAATTAAAAGAGCGCAAATTAGAAAGTAATTACAAACACCAATAACTGTTTGGACAGAATGAGTTCCAGTCCGACATACGTTTTATTATTATTATTTTTTTTAAATAGTATACCCGCCCGCTAGGGAAGGCGCGCGGATTCCCGCGACTGCTCGGGAAGTCGCTGGAATGCTCCAGAAGTCGCGAGAATTAATAAGTACTATAGTAATGAAATTAAAGTTGAAATTCAAATGACACATAAACTGCGCTCCGCTTCGCTGCCCTTCGCCGCTCTTTTGGTGTGAGTTGACCCTTATAAGGGAAGCAGGTTGCCGGTACCGACAAAACCTGTACGGGTCTGTAGCGCTAATTTTGCAATGTTTACGTACAGGTAAAAAACTATTTCTTTATAAGTATTTAAATTCTTGCTGTAACTTCTGAATAATCCTCTTATCAAAACAACTCCTATATAACCCTGGGCCACGTACAATAGTTAATTTGGTCTAGTTATATAATAAAATGACTTAAATGCTAAGGGATAGGGCTGCTTTTCGAAAACCCCTCATTATTTCTCATACGGTCCAAATTAATATACAAACAATTATTATGTAAAGATCAAAGTGCTGTTTATCTTCCTCTTGAATGTGGCATTATTCTGACGATTTAAATCTCCCGTATTGTTACTTTTATGGAATAAAGACATTTTTAACGTTTCATTTTTGCATACATTCATGACGGTTTGGTTGGTAAATACTTGGAATAAACGCTGTTATAAAGAAGGACAGTGCATCTTTTTATTTAGGTTAATTAAAATGTGTGCTGTACAGCGTCGTTTGAATACAGCAAACCTTCATTATGTTTCTAGTTTACGATATATCGTCAGATATCTTAGGCTGTATTCCCAGTAGACAAACTGTTAACGGTGTACTGAGTTTGGGGCCTATCGGTTAAGTACGCCCTTCCGTATATTTGAAATGGGGTGTCCACAGTTTGCTAGTTTTCGCTCAATTCACGCTGTTTGTAGTGTTACGTACGCCGACTATCGTAGTTAGCGGCCGATTTAATTCAATCCTACGAAATTTGATCTGACTTTGCAGCTCTTTAATTTCAGTTCGCCATAAATTTGCTGCTCACTCAGTCGGCCGCTAACAGTTTGCCTACTGGGGACACAGCCTTAGTTTTATCATTACCACCTCGATGTGCATGAGTCCACAGCCATGTGCTCTAAACGCAACATCTTACCACTCATAACAACCATGCGGAACCAGTGTACCATGTGGAGCATTTTAATTTTACTTGAAGCATCCACACTTAAGGTATTGCCACTTAAAAAATAATCTACCAAGCTGACACTATAAGAAATCAATATATGTAAAAACTTCAGTATATCTAGTTATATTGCATTTTGTCTGTTGTTGCTTTATGGAGCCTTGAATAAATTTCTATTCTATTCTATTCTTATGTCTAATAAAAAAAAGAAAACATGAAATCAACTTAATTGTAAGACGACCAACCATTGGAGCCTTGAATAAATTTCTATTCTATTCTATTCTATTCTTATGTCTAATAAAAAAAAGAAAACATGAAATCAACTTAATTGTAAGACGACCAACCATTGGATGGTTGGTTGTCGCCTTGAATAAATTTCTATTCTATTCTATTCTTATGTCTAGTAAAAAAAAGAAAACATGAAATCAACTTAATTGTAAGACGACCAACCATTCGATCGCATAAAATGTAGCCGGCCGTCGAGTGCGGTTACTGGAAGTTCCACAAACCTCCTTTACACTTGTAAAGCTATTTTTCCTGCCACTGTGTGTTTTTTCTTTTTTGGAACCGCTAACTAGTTTTGTTTCCTAATGACTTAAGGTACCTTGTAACTTCTTTTATTTGCAGAAAAAGCCTTTTCGTTCAGCTACTTTCCTTTACGATTCCTTCAGTACATTAGAAGTCATGGTTGTTCCTTTTATTTAGTATTTTATTTTTAACATACTTCGAAAAAGGAAAAGAAGGGTCTTGTGTGTTTTCTAAATTTTTATTGACCGTTTTGTAAATTCAATTCGTGAAATGATACACTTAATTAGGCAAAACATTATGTGTATGGAGTATTTTGAAACCTCTTGACGCCCACAGCCATCCTGATTTGATGATTTTGAGAGATAGTCACCAATGTTCCTGTGGTACAGATGTGGACTAACTTCTTACAAGTTAATTTAATTAAATTCAAATTACTCAAACTGTTCTCGTACCACGCCGCGCGCCGTCATGGTTATAAAATGGCTTCTTGTGCAGTTCACCGGCGGGCTAATTCACTTGAAGTTATTACTGTACTGAGTCCAGCTGCTGAGTATTTAGCACCCTTTTAAAATTCTCACCGAATTCGCTAACGAGATGAGCAGCGGAGGATTTTTTATCGAAGATTAATCTCTTGTTACTCGAACTCTTGAATTAACAAGTTAGTAGTGAAAGACGTTACGTAAAATGTCTCGCTTCACATACAAAGAACTAGCAATAATAGCGATAATACTTGATGATGAAATAAAATAAAGGAGAAAAAAATAATTCGCCCTTTGGCCCACCACTCGTTCCCACCGCTGCTACTCCTGTGTCGCCAGGATCGACAGTCGCAACCACACTTGAGCCTTTGATATGATCGCAGGGAGCTCGAGGGAAAAGCTAAATCTGTCTTGGGACCCGCAACGAATTTAATCAGAAGAAAGTAGGAGGAGTAGGAAGTAATTCCAATTTCCCTCCCTAATCAAAGCGGGAGACAGTACAGATTGCAGTAACTTAAATAAGCCAAGAAGTAGAGAGCAGCCAGGTGAAGTCCGGCTACTATGCACCACGGAAATAAAAATAAATGAATTGATATGGAAAATTTGCTGTTATCAGGAAAATAAAGGAGAAGAGGAACCAGGCACTACGTCCGGGGTCAGGCACGACTAGTTGACAACCCTCGGCCGCTAGCCGTAAGGACACTGGCAAACAGATCGGTGAGAGTGATCGGTGGACAGCTCGTGGATGACGTGTGGACCACGCGTTGTACGTGCGTCGTCTGGTTTCAGCATACAAAGTTGACTAATTTAATCTTAAGAAACACTATACAAAGTTTACATTGTCATACGTCGAGTTGAGTAGTGGAGTCGTCGCATTTTTTTTTCATCGCGACATTCTCAATATTTTTTATGAAATAAAAAAGAACAGTTATACTTAAATATGTTAATTCATGAGAAAATGTCTAGTAGATGTGGCATTGATATGAAAAATGATTAGAAGTAGTTCAAAATGCCGCTTAAAAGTAATTTGGATTAAAAATAGAGATGGGACATAATAATGGCCGGTTCAAAGTCGATATGCAGAAAGTGGACGGTAAAGAATGTAATGTGAGCAATGAATAATATATTTGAAATGAAATTAAATTGTATTTTTTTTATAGTATAGGAGGCAAACGAGCAGTTGTGTCACCTGATGCAAAATGATCGCCAACGCCCACAGTCATCCGTAACACCAAAGATCTATCAGATGCGTTGCCGACCTTTGAGGAAAGAATAAGCTCTTTTCTTGAAGATCCCTAGGTCGTATCGGTCCGGAAATACCGAAGGGGGCAGCTGATTCCAAATTAAAATGGTCCGCGGAATGAAATTGCGCTTATAGCGCACAGTAGTGGTCTTCGGAGGATCTAGGTGTTGACGGTGGAATTTGGAATTTCAGCGCGAAGTCCTTTAATGGATCTTAGCTGCGGGTATTAATCCGAACAATTCCTCGGAACACTCCCCGTCATAAATACGATAAAAGATGCACAGCGAGCTGACATCTCTACGCAAGGCAAGAGTATCAAGTTGGCGGGAGAGATACTGGTTATCGACGATTCGAGTCGCTCTTCGTTGTATACCGTCAAATGGAATGAGCTGCTATTGAGAGGCTCCGGCCCAAACACATGGTATGATTTTCTATTTTCCACGGGATCAAAATTTACGCGGGTGAAACCGCGGAGCGCAGCTAGTATTTAAATAATATTTTTCCACTGTTTTTTATCACCTAGTAACACATTACAAAATGATTTCAAACAATCGAGACGTAGCCAAGCGAAAATGAAATATTTCGGTTTTGATCGTTCACGTGAAATAAGAGGGCCTTGTGTTATTCAAGATAACATATGCGTTTGGAAAGAAATTGTCTTTGTGTTTGGGTAGTCAAGCCTTAAATATAAATATCAACATTCGATACAATAAAATCCATTAAAGCTGTTTTATTGTAATGAGTGATATGCGTTAATACTTAAGACTTTATTATTCGATATAAACTTAAGAATAAATAAGCCTTCACGTTCCCAAAATTTTATGATTAAGATAGTGCAAATTAGAAATTTATTACAAACTAGCTTCCGCCCGCGGCTTCGCCCGCATGGATTTCGGACTTCAAAAATGAAGTGTTTTTACATATGAACATTCCTCTTGAATCACCCTATCTATTAAAAATTCCATCAAAATCTGTTGCATTGTTTTAAATATAGGCATAGAGACACAGGCGGCGGAAAACGACTTTGTTTTATACTAAGTAGTGATAATAAAATTTATAACCATAATTATATTAGGCAGTGGAAAGTGTTCTAAATTTTGACCAAGCTTAGTATTTATACACCACAAAAAGTTTCATGTGAATCCGTCCAGTAATTTCGGAGATAGCCTGGACAAACAGACAAACAGATAGGCAAAAAAATAAAAAAAAAACATTGAAAAGTGTTTTTAATTTTTACATCGCCCTCAAGTTAGTTTTTCGTAAATATATTCAATGGTGGTTTCAGACAAACGCTGCCAGTTATTGAAACAGGCACACCGGCTGACGAAATCAACGCCTGTCTGAAATCATCAACGCTATGGTGGGTCCATGTTGAAAAGTTTCATCATCATCATTTATTGTTATTATGTATGTTGTAATTTTGCCATCCAGTTACTACGGAGACAAAAGTTTTCCCCGAATTAAGTGAAACATAAATAATCAGGAGAGGTAATGTGAAAGATTATTAGATGAATTAATAAAATGTTTAAAGATATTTTAATATTTTATTAATTTAATAATGTAATTTAATGACATAATATGTTTTTATTTTATTTTCCTACTTAGAATTAAAGTAAATTTATAATTAATTAATTATTTTACACCATTGTTATGGTAGGATGTTAGAACATCTATTAAAGTAATTAAGATCTTTATGTACATACTACATTCCACAATAAAGAATTTGAATTTGAATTTGAAGAGAATCAGTCGTAGTGGACGTGCTGTCACATTGTGATTAGACAGACTGTGATTTAAAAGTTTTTCACAATACTGTAACACAGACCTGTAGACAATGTTGTGTGATCTATTATTTACAGCCTGTACATGTAAATTTTGCGGATTTGAAACACGAGAGCAGCCGACGTATAATTGCCCATGTGAGAAGCATGGTGTGCCGAGATGTATTCCTGCCACTTTCAGCGTTTGGCCTTGGGATTTATTTATTGTCATTATAAAAACCAGCCTCAATGGGAATTGCAGTCTTTTAAATTGAAACGGCAAATTATTGGGTAATATTGGTATACGCGGTATTAATACAATTTCTCCTTTCGCTGTTCCTGTGAGGATCGTGGCTTTTTATAATAAATCTACCCAGATCTGTAATGAGTGGTCTTGTGCCATTACATAATCTTGGAGCGTCAAGATTACGCATCAGTAGAACTGGAACTCCAACCTTCAATTCTAATTTGTGTGAGGGTACTCCTGTTAATTCTAAAGAGTTTAAGAATTCAACGGGATAAACAGTGCTGTCGTCACTGCTCATAACCGTGTCTAATGATTCATAAATTTTTGATTCACCTGCTACCGCCTCCAATATGTTCAAATTTATTTTATAAACGGAGTCATTTTTTGGAGACAAAACTATCACATAACCAGTCCTGGTTATTTATGTTGCTCTCCAAATTCGGGAAAACGTTCTTAATCAACTTTGTCTCCGTGGTAACTGGATGGCAAAATTCTTAAATGAATTCCATTTGTCCATCTCTATCAGTTACAACTCGACCTTCTGAAATTTCCAACAGCTTACTTGCATAAGCACCAGATTCCTGGTTATTATAAAGATGAACTCGCATGTTACATTTGAAATGAATCATTTCAACTTGGGCCATAGCGTTGATGATTTCAGACATGCATTGATTTCGTCAGCCGGTGTGCCTGTTTCGTTAACTGGCAGCGTTTGTCTGAAATCAGGAGCCAGTAAAACAACAACTCCACCCATTACAGCCTGGTTGCCGCGAATATCTTGTAAGCTGCGATTTACCGTTTCTACTGCGTACATATGGAACATTGTGCATTCATCTCAAACGATCAACTTGAACTGCTTCAAACCATATAAAATTTCAACCCAATAACCCAATCGGTTGAGCCGTTTAGAAGTTGACATTCCGACAACAGCGCTACCTACCGGTACCGAGGCAGCGCCACCTGCTGGATGAAATTGTATTTTATTACCATCCAGGTAACCATCGAAATATCCATATAAAATTTCAACCCAATCGGTCAAGCCGTTTAGTAGTTGACATACCGACAGCAGCGCCACCTACCGACTCCAATTGTATTTTTGCCATACAGGTAACCATCGAAATACCCATATAAAATTTCAACCCAATCAGTTGAGCCGTTTGAAGTTGAAATTCCGACAGCAGCGCCACCTACCGGATCCAATTGTATTTTTTTACCATCCAGGTAACCATCGAAATACCTATATAAAATTTCAACCAAATGGTTGAGCCGTTTAGAAGTTGACATTACGACAACAGCGCCACCTACCGGATCCAATTGTATTTTTTTACCATCCAGGTAACCATCGAAATATCCATATAAAATTTCAACCCAATCGGTCAAAAATCAAAACCCAAAACCCAAAATGTTTTTTTTCGGGATAAAAACTATCCTATAGGTATGTTATTACAGGTTCACTTCTAACCATATGAATTGAAACACATGAATAATTTCATGAAAATCTGATAAGTAGTTGTAACGTGAGGGAGTAACAAATAAATTAAAGTCAACATCCCATAGCATTCCACAGAAATATTTTGTCGGTATAAAAATATCCCATATATTAATACAGGTTCCCTTCTAACCATATGTCAAATTTCATGAACATCTGATAAATAGTTTGAGCGTGAAGGAGTAACAAATACATTTAAGTCATCATCTCATAGCATCCCACAGGAACATTTTTTCGGGATAAAAACTATCCTATGTGTAAATCCAATTTACCCTCTATGTGTGCGCAAAATTTCATGAAAATCGGTTCAGCTGTTTTTACGTGAAGAAGTAACAAACAAACAAACAAACAAACAAACAAACAGACAAACTTTCACATTTATAATATTAATAAGATTAACAATAATAAGAAAATGAAAAACAAAGAATAAAATTATTTTTCATTTGCTTTTTGGCCTCAGGTAGGTACTATGAGACGTGAATAGCCTCTTGTGGCCATCAATGATAGTAAAGCCATAATTTTCCATTACCCGAAACCTTCACTTTTTGACCCAAGAACGTGAATGACTTTCTTATACGTGTATGTAATATTATAATTGTAAAAGTTTATTGTTCTTTCACACAAAACTACTGAACGGATTGAGGTGATATTTGGCACAGATAAAAATACGATCATCCCGACCAAAATTAAGGGTTCCTGGACACAGATGGATACGTGGATGAAACTTACGAGCACACATAGCACCAATTGAATAAAATGATCATGTTGCACATATAGCAGCTTTTCATTTCTTATTTTTTTGAATTTCGCCTCGTTTTTATAAATAAGTAGCTTTTGCCCGCAACTTCACCCGCGACTGATTCGTGAATCTAAACCATTCTCAAATTCCCTTCAACTAGGGTTGCCATCTCAAAAAACTGTCAACCAGGACAAGGCATGTAAGAACCCCGGATTTCGGAGCTTCCTACCCGGACGTTAGAAAATAGTATTTTTCGTAAGATAATCAGAAGAATAAAATATAGTTTTAATGGTCATAAATCAATTTTTATTTATTTTATGCTATTTTAAACTAAATGACGAACTTAAAAAAAATACTTCCAGTAACCATAAACATTTCTTCCAAAACTTGAAATTTTTAGTCTTAGTTTTTTTAATCAAATCAATCATTCAAAAATCAAATCAAAATTCGGACTACAAATAAAACCCCGCCCGGACGCTCCCCGGACGCCCTCTAAACTAGGACAAATCCGGGGAAACCCGGACGGATGGCAACCCTACCTTCAACACACAAACAATTTGGTCAAAATCTATCCAGTTGTTTGGGAGGAGTTCGGTGACATACACACGCACACAATGTTGTAGTATTAACATTTACCTGTTGATTTACCTACTATCCTATCGATTTTATCATATCGGTTTTGAAAATACGAAAAACGAAGTTATTTCTTTTTAGTTTTTTATTGAGAATACCAAAACTCCAAAGCGTTGCAATCATTATCTCCAAAAACAACGAACAGTAATAATAAAAAATAACGCAAATGATAATATGTCTCACTATGCTTAAACGCTAGTAAAGTTGCTTAAGACATAAATAAGTGAGTAACAAAGTTACAGTCAAACTTACTAAGCAATTATATCATAGTACACACGAAATAAATCTTAAACAATTTATTACATGATTTAGGGATTGTGTCGTATATAGACTTCAGTTTACATACTCAGATTTCGAAACGTGATCTGGACTGCACAAAAAGCAATAAAATATGCTTAAAAATTTAAAGTAATTACAACATTAAGTAACAAACTACAGAAGACAGTGTTGGCGGATCAAAGAGTGATATTACAAAGGTGGAGAAAATGTGGAGTGGAATGTTTTTTTTTTTACCAAAGGGGGATAATTTGCACTCGGGGCAGTTTCTGTTCTCTTCTAAACTTTGCCTCCTTCATACTTTTTGTCAGTATAATAGTGGACTGTCATCTATATAGGAGGCATTGCCCATATTGCTAAATACTTTTTGAGTCAAAAGGTTGTTAACAATATCCAATAAATTGCTTAAGGTTGTCGATTTCACATCTATAAAGCTAGCTGAGTAAAATGTACAGAATAACATGAGATATAGCATACGTAAGTCGCAAATTTAGTGCTAGAAAGATAAATTAATGTTCCTTATATTTAGCCAAAAATAACGTCACGCTTTTAGTCAAGCTAGCAGTGTAGTCACAAAACCACAATATATCGAAATCTATAACTTATTTAGGTTTAATTTAGTGCTATGTTAGCGTTGATATCTGTAGGCAACTATTTCTTACAAAACCTTAAGTATTCCCTTCTTGATTGAAACTCAACCCAAGGAAGTTAACTAACAAAATCATACTTAATTTTGTGGATAATAATTTTAAATGAAATACGCTACGTAGGTGGATATTTTGGGTGGGATCCAATGGGTGAGTGGGGCTCGTGGCAGACCCGTATACATTTAAAAACACCGCGGCTGTAATAGACCCAGGAAAACTGGATCCGTCAGCTACAGATGGCACCTCGGCCAAACCCTTATAAGGAACCGGACTCCTTCAGCAAGGAGGCTAATGCGACAAGCCTATAGGCCCATCTAGGCTGTATAATAGGGTCAGGTTCTCAAACTCCCCAGGTTCTAGTAAGGCAAATAGTATTGGGACTCATATCTACATTCTTTACAATTGTACTCAAACTAAAAAGTGTGTGAGAATTGTAGTAATAGTATTATATAGGTGGCACAGAAGCTTATCACGCTTGGTATCAGACTCGCGTCCAACGGAATTATCGACAACACTGTGTACTTCAGAGGACGAGCCCTTATGCAGTTGATAAGTTGAACTCTCTCGTACTGATAACCTGCAAAAAAAATAGTTTTAAATACATTCAAATAAATACGCATTTTTTCTAAAATCTCAGTTTTTCTCTCCCTCAGAGTTTGCCCCCCAACAAGCAGTAGTTTTGAAGACTCTGATCACCATTAACATCGGCAGAATTTCTACGAAGATGCATTGCCTTCCTTTCCTTTTACAATGGGGCAAACCGGCTACTCACAAACTAAACGAAAGCTATGCGAGCGAGAGGTACGGTCCATCCAAATCCGCTGCAATGCAGCATGGCTGTACCTCTTAATAGAAAACTCTTAATACTTTTTAAAACTCGCTCGATTCTTGCAAATTAGTAAACATTAAATGAAGACTAAAAAATACTAAAAATTACAAAGTATTTTAAACTTTACTGTTTCGGTGGAAATAAATATTAACGCAAAATGAATAACAACTATAACAACACATCCTCATGCCAGTTCCCCATCGGGGCATGCAGCGAGCACGGACCGGCGCGTGTCACGACCATTAGAAATAAAAATAGAAATAGAAAAATCTTTATTTAGATACATACACATATTACACTGTTATACGTTAAGTGACTTTGATTGAGTGAGTCACTTTGATTTTGCGTTCTTTCACACAAAATATAAAATAAAAAATAACCGAATACAACAATAAAACAAAAAATACCACACTAAATGCTTGCAGCCGCTTACACGAGACCGGCGTAAAGTGACAGCTGCGCTGTCGCGTTTCGTACGTGTAAGTAGCCGGTGGCCTATGGAGGTGGAAGGAGAAAAGAGGGCAGTGCATCTGTATAGCCTCTATGCGAATGTCGTCATCGATAGTCATGAAAGTGTCTCGGACTGTTCGTTTGCCTCCTATACCATGAAAAACAATCTTTTGTAATTATATTAATGAGCACCTGTACTTCCTCCGCTAGCAAGTCCTTCCAACAAGACAATTTTTATTTCGTTAACTGCCTGTGCCACGGCTTCTGCTGCCACTGCCGGCGCGAATATCAATAAGGACGGCAAAAGAATATAAATAATCCCTATAAACCAGGATAGACTCTGAAATATATTTATATCATTTTAAAAGATTGGATGTTAAAAGAAAATATCAACATTTCAAAAACAACACCGCCCTAGGAGTTTTAAAAATACATCGGCACATTAAATGTTCATTTTGTGTTTACATACATACGCAGTTAACCTCTCTGGCGTCGCCCTCTAAAATATGAGATGTTGACCAGGCTTAGTATCTATACACCACAAAAAGGTTCATTCGAATCCGTCTAGTAGTTTCGAAGATTAGCCTTGACAATCATACAAATAGACAAACGGACAAACAGACGGACAGAAAATTAAAAAATATTGAAATGTGTTTTTTCTATTTTAACACCGCCTCCGATCAATTTTCGTAAATATATTCAATGTCATCAGACACATGGAATTTACTGTTTTATTATACAATGTTGATAAAGGCGAGAGGCAATAAATTATACCACATATACTTTAAGTGCCTACAGTTAATCCGAAACTATTAAAAAAAGTTTACGGCAAGTATACAAAAATACTTTTTTTAAACAAGTTAAATTCCGAAAAACTATAATCATGCTTTATACCAGGCGGCTACACCTCGTAGGGGTTGAATGACACCGGTGGACTAAGGGCGGCCGGGCGCTCGAGCAGCTAATGATACAGCGTGTACGACGTGAGAAAAACTTTAAAAAAATCCTGTGCCTAAACTGCTCTTTTGTTGTGTACCCTGGAAATGATACACTAAATATGTGGTTTCATTTAATGCCTCTCGCTTCTATCATATGTGTGTATAGAAGTTGTTTTGACTTTTCCGTTATAACTTTATTTCTTTTATTATTTTAGTGCCCTAATAGTTTTGTAATTTGTAATAACTAAGAATCGGGGAGATTCCTCTTTTGAAGTAAAAAATTGGTCTACAATTGACGATATGATCGCTTAACTACAAAAGACACAGTCGAATTAAGAGATATGACATCTTACCACATTGTTGGACGCTGCCTGCGCAATTATGACATATATAAATAGCGTCAGTTGAAGTATCTTGACACAAAACGCAATGATGAACTGAAAAGTAATATAATAAACTAGCTGTACCCTGCGGGTCCTGTCGTTATCTGTCACGGCAATATATGAAGCTCATTGGATTGATAGTGGCGCCATTTGTAGAAAATTATTCCTACCAACTCAGAAACTTTGTGGGCTCGTGCACAGTAACTTTGCCAAAGATCATCACATAATCAAATTCATAGTTTACGATGTTATATAGGATATACAGACAAGCATTCATTTTTAAATTATATGTATATAGGTACGTACTAAACGATCGAAAGGTTTCTTCACTTCTTCAAGACTGTCGGCTAGTTTCATGTAATATTGTCCAAAATTGAGTTCTGCTGCCATCGTTCTTCTTATATAAGATAATTGTATGGTCTGTTTCAGTTTACTTAGTCTCCAATATATAGACAAGAATACAAATGAATACATTATTAGTATCATATACGAACTAATTATAGGCAAATATATTAGAAATGGAACGAAGGGGTATTTTTCCAAATGACAAAATATGTCAACTATCGTGCTAGTTACACCTAAGATCAAAACCAGAATGCAGCAAGCTATCAATTTCTTTTCAATATATTTACCAGTAGCGTAATTTAATATCAAATCTAATTCATGTAATTTTATTTGGAAATATGATAAAGATTTTTTTTCCGGTGTGAATATCAACAAGAGGACATACGTTGGAAATACAGCATAAATATTAAACAAACTATATAGAATAAACTGTCAGTTATAAATGTTGAAACTCCTATTATACAAAGGATACTAGCCGTGAAAGCCACGATAATTGTAAATACATTCAAGATGGACGTTTTAAATTTGGACATTGAATTGACAAAACCGAAATCTAGACAGAATAACAATCTAATAACAAGAAAAAGCTGTTTCATTTTGCCTTTTTTTTAATGTATTTTTTTTATTATTCCCTCTTCCTAAAATTCGATCTATTAAAGATACTTGTAACTGCTGCAGTGACCTGACTGTTACTCGACCAGCTGCGATATATACTCACTGAAATTATTTTATATTTACTCTTTCATAAAATGTATAGTATGTGAAGCTCAAATATCAACCCGTTATTATTGGCACTCCCTATGTTTAATGGATGACCGGCTGCCGCAGTAACAGCTTGGGTTGACTAAGCGGGTTGTGCCAGGGTCTCGGGTTCGAACCTCGCCTAAGGCGTTTATATAATAAAAATCTGTGTTTGTGGGTTTTAAAAATGTTTGTAGGCTATATAAATGATTTTATCAGACCTTTCCGTTCGCAAGAAAAGTGCATTAGATCTTTATGTGGGGCAACCTACTTAGAAATTTGCAAGGCGTTGTTCAAAATCATTAATGTATTTCCCCTGCCCTGTTTTTATATTTATGAAATATGTTTTACGTTCGTAATAATATGAATATGTTTCATTTTGATTTCATTCAAAATCTGATAATACTATAAGAAGTTGTCAGCACCCAAGTAAAACATTTCACTTCATTTCCTAAATAATGTATTAATTGAAAGTAACATGGCAAGAATTGTCGGCGTATGCTTATTTTTATTCTAAATGAGGTAATTTTAACATAAATAAAGCTAATTACAGATACTAAAGGATAAAAGACATGAAAACTACCCTCGTCAAACCATATACTTCAGTATACCATAGTTAGTTATAAGAAGATTATAATATAAGTTGTTTTGAAATATTTTATATTGTTATAATTTCAGGACTGCTCATTTAATTGACATTTCATATACTTTACTTTTTTGTCGGAAAATCTGCATTACAGTTTGGGATGCAGATTAAGTCGGTACGTAAGAAAATATCTCAATTTCGAACTTGGCTATCGTTTCACTTTCATGTTTTAGATGCTATAATATGTTCACCAACCCAATAACAATGTATCCCAAGGTGAAGTAATTAAAACATGAAACAAAGTTGAAAATACAACATTGTTTTATATTTTTACAGGCAATTACACTCTGATATAATCAGGAATTAATCGAAAAATCTATATAAGTATAGAAAAGTGTAAAATAATGTACATTGTTGCACTTTTCTTTATGAAGATAAAAAAAATCTAAGCGATAAATTCAAAATTCAAAAACTCGCGCGTTCAAAATAAGAACAAAGTATTTTTTAGGGTTCAATCATTCGTATATAACATTTTTCTGTGACCTCCCTTTGCGTATAGCTTCAGTAATTGTTTCGATTTTACCACTCTATAATATATACCCTTAAAATACGCGACGTGGTTCTAGGAGCTATCCTTGTTTCCCGAGATAAAATCTTTTTCTTTCGGACAGGATTTCTTCGAATCCTTTCCCTTACTGCTTTGACCACCTTTTTCGTACGAACACTACGTGGACGGCCAGATCTTTCCCTGTCACAAACAGAGGAATTTATATTGTGCCTATTAATAGACCGGTACACAAACATTTGACTAATACCAAGTGTGTGGAGAATTTTGAAAATTGCATTTGGCTCCATACCTACTTTGTGTAATGCAATCTCAGTGATTCTGTTGTCTTTATCACCCCACTCTTATTTAATATCGAAAAATATTGTACTTACAATGTATTGGTGCCAAAATAAGAAAACGCTATGAATAATCGTATAAAATTGACAGATGATCATTAAAACAGTATATATGGCCAAACTAAGTATAGAACTCTAAGGTGACATAGTGATCTATCAAGGCACAGCCCAAACCACTAAACGAATCGGGCTGAAATTTGGCATGCAAGCAGATGTTATGACGTAGGCATCCTATGAGAAAGAATTTTTAGAAACTCAACCCCTAAGGGGGTGAAATAGGGTGTTGAAGTTTTTATGGATTTCTTAGACATTAATCGCGGTTGAAACCGCGGGGCACAGTGACCAATAAAGAAAGAATGAATATACCTGACAGGGATTATCGGTAGCTTCTGCTGCCAATTTCTTAAGTGAAAAACCGCGTCCAGTCTCAGGAATAGGTTTCAGGTGTCTGACGACGAGAGCACCGACGACAACGACGACTGAAAAATTTAATGTAGCAAAACTGTGATTTTTAGAGTCATACTTGTTTTGATTAGGTTATGGAAGGCTTCCCCCGAGATGCTGCCACCTTCTCGTGAGCGGGCTTTCGTGCCTATGTGATCCTCAAGAATATGCCATACAGGGCTACCAATACCGGACAGGCTTGGAGGGAAACGAAGAGCAGCTAGACTAGGGGTCCTCCACCCGTCTCTCTGAATCGACAGAGGGCGGCGTGGATTGGAACGACGGGCGGGTCCGATTTGGACATTGGTTATATTTAGAGACATCACATAGAAGATAATTATTGGCCAAGATAATATTATTCTGTCACCGTTGGTTCTGGCTGACTTAGATTTTGAAATGCGAATAATAATATTAAAAATACGTCTGTTTAATTCGTTCATAAACTACAAAGCGGTTCAAGTAACGTGACAAATAATCCAACAAATTGGCGATTATTGCGAACAAAAGCTTTTGTAATCGTCAGCAGCAGCTGCGTTGAGCGCGAGTCATTGTCAGAACATAATACGTCAAATATAAAAGTACACTCGGATAGACAATAGTTTCATTGTGACTACACTATTAATGTAGTGTGTCTAAAATAATATCTGAAAAGAGAAACGAATATAACAGAGACTCTAATGGGGATTGAGTTTCGGTAAGCGATATCGACTGGCTTAGGGCGACATTACAAGGGACTTTTAGGCGCCGCGACCGGCGACTCAGTCGATTTTTAGACGTTGGATACCGCGACTACACGCGGGGAGTGCACACTACAAGTCACCAGACGCGGCGATTTAGTCGCTAATGTGTATCACTTAATGTCAATTAACTTCTAAATGCAGTTGCGAGATCGCGACAACTTTACTAACGGTATCGCGATACTGTCGTACTACACGGTCGCAGAGTCGCTAAATTGTGCGACTGAATGATTGTCTGGCGTCTTGAAGTGTGCATAATTCGCGTCTAATCACTGCCTTTAACTTTTAAAAAGCGACTAAGTCGCCTTGCGGTGCTGTGGCCCGGAGCCCTCGGAGCTTCAATTTATTCATAGCTGAATGAATTAACACGAAGGCTTTGCTGTCGCGTTTCATCCAGTCTGCGATTGCTGATTACCCCGGCTATAAAATGAATTAGCTTTGGATAAGTTGGCTATCCGTATATCATAACATAACTATGAAATTAGAATGCGTTATATGCGAGATCTGGTCTTGCCGACCTGGCTTAGCTCAATTCAGTATGGCATAAGTCTTGTCCCTGACCACTTATTGCACTTGCGAAGATTTGAGAGGTATCATGTTTTTTTTTAGATATAGGGGGGCAAACGGGCAGTCGGAATCATTTTCATGACTACCGACGCTCATGGACATCGGCATAGAAACTATACAGATGCGCTCATTCCTTTCTACCCCCATTTACATGGGCCACCGGCTACTTACATACCGTACCAAACGCGGCAAACATTAAAGGGGCGAAGGAAAGGAGGGCAACGTTTATGCATAACAATAACCATCATCAAAGTCTCTGGCTCTTTTGCCCCCATATACTAGAGCAGGTGACTCCGGGAACGAATAGCTAGTAGATAATATACAAGATCTCACAACCTACGTCGGAAATTTCCATGTTACAGATATATTTCCTGTTCGCAGTTACAGCGCCGCTCACGCCGCGAGCGCTACATCTTATCGAACCTTCAACAAATGTGACGAGTTGCCACTTTTATGTTCACTTCCTGCTTTACCTTCTGCCATTCGTGTCGGAGCGTTGCGAGATTTCGGTTAAAAGCTACAGAAAACAAAAGATGTACAGAGCTGTTTTTAAAATACCAAGAAGTTCCTAGAAATATATTGCTAATGTTGTAGACAACAATATTCCGAAGCTCATAAGCAGTTTTTTAAGAAAAAAAAATGTGTGCAAATAGTTTCTAAAATAGTAAAAAAAAACTGGACCAATAAACCTCCTGGCAACATCCAGAATCATAATCTGTAGCCTTTTCTGAGTTCAAAACTATCTAGAGAATGCGATCCTCATATTTTGCACACTCAAGTTCCTATAGCGCCTACACTATAAAGCGCTACCTTGCCTTCGATCCAAGTATTTTTGTATGAAATTTTTAGGGTTTTTACATAGACTAAATATTTTTATTTAGTCTATGGGTTTTTATAAAATATAATGATTAAATACATTATTTTATTAAATAAAAATTAAAAACTATTAAAACAAATAAATAAATACGCGACCGAGTCTATTCCATTTGTGGATATATTGACGTGTTTCATTTAATCCAAATTTTCCGGGGGTCTGTATATTTCTCTCTCGATCTAATTTCCACAAACGTAAAAATCCACAGCTCGACACTGGCGGTAATGGGTGTCATTGTGAATTAAATTCACGTTCCTAATGGATCCACCTGAGCGCTAATGGGCTAATATTTGGAAATCCACACCAAGATGTAGGTATGGCTTCGACCCGACAATTCAATGTCAAACGAAATCTCTACCTTGTTATCCGCTATAAAAAGTTATGTGTCGATCATGCGTCTTTTCTTCGCAGAACTAAACTCACTTTTACTTCAGTGAGCTTGTGCTTTCAGTGATATATTACTCAACTGCTCTAGAAAGAGATGAATATTTTCGTATGACTGTATATTTCTATAATATTACAGCCTGAAATTTTCATTCAACAGTTAGTTTAGAAACATTCGTTACTAAAATAAAATACTCCTGATTAAGAGGCAGAAACATTGAAACCTACAAAAAACCTTTTCAGGACATGATTGGTTTAATTTTTTTTTTTTTTTTTTTATACTACGATGGTGGCAAAAAAAGCATACGGCCCACCTGATGGTACGTGGTTACCATAGCCTATGGACGCTTGCAACACCAGAGGCATCACGTGCGCATTGCCGACCCTTTAAAAACCTATTGACTCCCCTCTTGAAGAACCCCACATTGTAGCTTTCTGGGAAAACCTCGGCAGGGAGTTCATTCCACAATCGGAGAGTCCGTGGGAGGAAATTCCTCTGAAATCTTACTGTACGGGACCGTTTGGGCTCCAATGTGTGAGCGTGAACTCCCTGTCGATGGCGAGCGGTGCGGTGATAGAAAGTGGCCGTGGGCATCATGTCAAACAATTCCTCGGAACACAACCCATTATACAAGCGGTAGAACACGCATAAGGAAGCAAAGTCTCTCCTTAGGCTTAAAGGTTCAATACCGCTCGTAAGTATAGGGTCGTCGACAAGTTTCAAAGCTCTCCTTTGGACCGAGTCAAAAGGCCCAAGCTGGTATGCTGGCGCTCCCGCCCAGAGATGAGAACAGTACTCCATGTGGGGACGGACTTGCGCTTTATACAATAGCAGTCTCTGCCCCGCTGTGAAGTACCGTTTCGCTCTGTTTAGCACACCGAGTTTTTTAGATGCTAGCTTGGCCTTGTCTTCTAGGTGACTTCGGAACTGGACGTCGCTGGATATGTCGACATCAAGGATACCTATACATGTGGAGATGGTAAGGGTCGTGTCCTAGAATTGAGGGGCCACAATGAATGGGGTTTTCTTAGCGGTGAACGCACAAACTTGTGTCTTGGAGGGGTTGAACCGGACTAAATTGTCTCGACCCCAATCGGAGACTCTACATAAGGTACTCTCGATTTGAGACACAAGTTGTTCGCGACTTTCTTCCACAACGGAGCGAGGGATGTTTGCACGGCCTGTGTATAACGCGTCTCCTGTGCTATCATCCGTATAGCAATGAATGCTATCGATAGACAGCATGTCATTGATATGCAGAAGAAACAGCGTTGGAGACAGTACAGAGCCTTGCGGGACACCAGCGTTTATTTCCATGCTATCGGCGCAACTACCGTCAACGACGGCTCTTATGCATCGGCCGGATAAAAAGCTAGCAATCCATTTGCATAAACCTTCGGGTAGTCCGTATGATGGCAACTTCAACAGAAGGCTCCGGTGCCAGACCCTATCGAACGCCTTCGCTATATCTAGGCTAACTGCCAATGCCTCACCTTGACTCTCAATGGCTGAAGCCCAACGGTGTGTGAGATACACTAGAAGATCACCAGTCGAACGACCGTGGCGAAAACCGTATTGACGATCGCTGATCAATTCGTATTCTTCTAGGTATCTGAGGAGCTTCGTGTTAATCACACGCTCCATGATCTTGGAGAGAAGGGAGGTAATAGCGATAGGCCTGTAATTCGACGGGTCCGATCTATCGCCCTTTTTGGGCACCGGGTGCACGTTGGCGGTCTTCCACGAAGACGGTACTTGCCTGGAGTGGTAAGAAAGTGCGAAAAGTCGCGTTAGCACAGGGCACAACTCAGGAGCATACGGTTTGAGCACCACTGCCGGTATGCAGTCGGGCCCACTCGACTTATGAACATCAAGACTGAGCAGCTCCCGGCGGACATCTCTTTGTGAGATATTACTTCCGCCATGGAGTATCCGCAACACGGGATTGTAGGTGGAGCGGTGCTTTCGTCGACGTTCAAAGTCGAGTTTGAGGCAAAGAGTGTACCTAGGAGATCGGCCTTCTCTTTTGCACTATGGGCTAGGTTGCCATCGGCCTTTTGCAGTGGTGGTAAGGACGACTGACAGAAGTTTCCCTCGGCAGATTTGGCAAGTGACCTGAAGGCACGACTCCCAAAGGGATAGCCAGCTAGTTTCTCGCCAATTTTGCCAATAACCATAACGAAACGACCGCGATCCCAATCTCTCGGATGTGAAACGCAAACTAAATGCTGTCTCGAGGTCCACTAAACGAACAATTGCCAGAACTAAATTGTCAGGAACATTGTGGTCGAACTGGTCCGACAGAACCTGGGAAATACCTCTCCCAGTCATGCCATCGTGCCTTTTCGGTTTCTGGATGTCAAGAGAGAGAAGCGCTTTACGCACAAATTCGGCCCGCAAATATGAGCAGCTACTTTACGACGGTATCTTACCTAAGCGAGATGTACTTCTTTAGTCGCGCAGGCCAATCTCCGATAAAAAAGCATTCAACTACCTCTTACTCTTTTTTTTAAATTTAGCTTTTACTTGTTTGAGACTTTCGTGTTTATTACGCATATTGTAATTACTTTACAGGTTTTAACACGGTAAAAATTAAAGGTCAAAATATATACCTTTGCCCGACGTTTCGACTGGGTTACACCAGCCGTGGTCCCGAGCCGACTGATGTGAAGTGAAGACAGCTGTTGTGACGTGAAGTTGACGCAAACAACTACCCCCATTATAAATGAGAAATAGGTGCATCCACCCTCAATTTGTCCGATTTATTTTAAATGTTCAAATCACCGCGGCACACACAACTCACTGTATCCGCAGATTGATCCGATGGTAGATCCCGAGGCTTGATTTTGTCGCTCACTGGGTTCCATGATGCGGATAATTTAAAACCGTCCTCCCTATTGAAAGTTTTATTCTTTTTAATTTCTATCGCTTCCCGGACCATCCTTGGATAGTATTGACGGTCGGTGGAGAGGATTTTGGGTTTATGGAACTGTATCCAATGATTGGTACCTGCATTTAGAAGGTGTTCTGCTATGGCGGATTTATTCGGTTGGAGGTTTTTAACTGTAGCTATATGCTCCTTAATCCTCCCGGCAATTGTGCGTTTTGTTTGGCCGATGTACGAGCTTCCACAGCTACAGTTAATTTGGTAAACCCCAGCAGTCTGCAAGGGAAACACATCCTTCGGTGTACGCAATAGGTGCGCTACTTTAGACGGCGGAACAAAAACGGTTTTTATGGCTAGGTTTCCCAATGCTTTGCCAATTTTGTCCGTCACCCCTTTAACGTATGGCAGAAAAGCTGGTTGCCGGTTTACCTCTGGAAACTTCTCCCTCTTCTTGCGTATCCACCTCTTCTCATTAATCCGGTACCCATTCCTCCATAGTACCTGGTTCACGTGCCTCATCTCTTTATCGAGGTGTTCTGGATCACTGAGATCCAAAGCCCTATTTATGAGCGACGTTACCACGGACTGTAGGTGCCTAGGGTGATGATGAGAGGTAGCATGCAGGTACCTATCTGTGTGCGTCGGTTTTCTATACACAGAGTGCGCTAAACTTCCATCAGAACGTGCTGCTATGAAAACGTCCAGACCTTTAATTTTTACCGTGTTAAAACCCGTAAAGTAATTACAATATAAATTTAGCTTTGTCTTCCAATTCATCTTTGTCGTCACACTCTTGCCAGAGTGGTCGAGGTCGTCACATCAGGGTTGGTGACACGCTTCACAATCCGTCGGCACTCCTCTCGCATCGTTGGCTTTCTCGTACACTCGTGGAGGGAGCCATCAAGCGCGTCCTTCACCTGGTCAGTCCAGCGCGTAGGCGACCTGCCACGTAGTCTTGTACCTTCAACTCTTTTTTTTTTTTTTTTTTATGGTATAGGGGGGCAAACGAGCAGTTGTAGCCATTTTCATGACTACCGACGCCCATAGAAATCTGCATAGAGAATATACATGTGCGCTGCCCCCCTTTCTCCTCCCACCTCCATGGGCCACCGGCTACTTACACACCGCACGAAACGCGACAGCACAGCTGTCACTTCACGCCGGTCTCGTGTAAGCGAGAGGTACCTCCCCGGTCGTGCCGGCCCAATTCGACTGCATGCAAGCATGCAGTGTGGCACTACCTCTTACTGCACTACAACGCGTTCTACTGATGTATCTTCCAAAGAACCGTGGAAATTAATGTTATACCATTAGGAAAGTGTTCTGAAAACGAGGAGATATCTCTGGAAGGGTCCTTTGCTGAAACGTTCACTCGGATCACCGATAAAGAACAAGCTTAAAAACTACATAGTTTAATATAATGGTATCGGGAACTCATAAAACCATGTGAATCGCTACGCCCGAGCCGTCATGACGCCGTGACATCAACTCCCATATCCGCGGGTCGCATACGAAGACCTTATCAAATATATTTATGTGAGTAATGAACGCTCACTCCACGTTTGTCAGCGCACGTGATCTGACTCCACGGGGGACCCTCGTCAGGCTGTCAGACGTGGACCCGGCGGCTGTACACTTGAGGTCATTTATGTGAGCTTTCCGCAGATAATTATGACGTACAATTATTAGTACATCAAGTTAAATAGATTGCCTGGTATATTATTAGGTCTGCTATATATGGTGCCTGTGCAATGTGGCATCGTTGCATCAGAATTTGGCTGGTATGGCCGGTGAGGTACCTCTCGTTTACGACACCGGCCTATAGTGACAGGTGGCCCACGAAGGGGGAAGAGCAACGCATGTGAATAACCTCAATGCGGATGTCTATAGGCGACGGTAGTCAACAAAATGCTCCAACTTAATTTTTTTTTTCTAGAAAAATAAAAATGAAAATGAAAAAGCATTTATTCAAAATAGAATTATAGAAATTACTTTTCGAACGTCGACAATTACATCTACCACCGGTTCAACCCTGTCCCGAGAAGAACCGGCGAAACAAACTCAGCTAGAAGGTACCTGTTCACCCTCGATTTGAAGATTCCTAAATTTTGCCGCCATGTTTTTACAAGTAATTAAATCATCTTAGTAATCATTGCAAATAAAAACACGTGATTAAAACTTTGTCGAAATTATATTTTGAACCTCAAAGTTTTGAACCTGTTACCATGTCGTCGGGTAAACTTTAACCGAACGAACGCAGTAACTGAAAGCTCCACAAAGCTCTACAGCTGTAAATCTAACTTTCCTGCCTCCATGTTTGTTTGTCTCGTATGTTTGTAACCGCTAACTAGTTTTGTTTTCTAATTACTTTAAGCAGATTCTCATTGTTGCTGTTCATTTTATTAATGCAATAAAACCCTTTACATTCATTGTAGTCAATGGGTTGTGTTGGTTACAAAATGATCTCTATTGTATAACATACATATTCAAAAAACATTGCACGAGGAACCTCTCGAAAAATAACTGCTGGGGAAGAAAGGTTCTCGAGTGGCAGCCTCGCACAGGAAGACGGAGTGTTGTGCCTCCAACTTGGGGACTGACGACTTGGTTGAGGTGGGGAGCCTCTGGATGCAAAGGGCTCGTGACATTGACCTTTGGCGCTCTGGGGAGGCCTGTGTCCAGCAGTAGACGTCATCCGGCTGATGATTATGATGATGATGATGATGATGATGATGATGATTCAATACACCATTATCTCCCTTCAGACATACACAGTTGTAAGGACACAAAAACAAGATGTAATAAAAGGATAATTATCCGCATAATACGAGTACATTACCCTGAGCACAAAAATTGTGAACAAAGTTATAGCGCATACAATGAGCAACGAGCGCATTATTGTAACAAATTGCTATGAGCCATACTAATGGAGGGAGATAAAATTAATGCACTTGCAAATTAATGAGGTTCATAAATGTTACTACTTATTTATTAGCTTTGTCGTGACATGTGACAATTTAATCATTGTTTCCTGCCTGCATCATTATGCAGTCAGCACCATGCTGTGTACATAAAACGTATGCATGGAGTTTCTCCATATCATGTTACATAAAGATTATTGTGTACCGAACATAAAATCTTGTAGTGGTAACGGTTGATTCGGTCATATATACTATCTTCCAGTAGGTACTTATATACTAAGAGGTAATAGTAATTGCTCGTTTACCCCCCTATACCATAAAATGCAGGTACTAATTATTATAATATCAAATTAATCATAATATCGGCATATTTTAATTTATATTTGACTGTTCATATACTATACTAGAGACTAGATGATAAATTAGAATAGACGATAAATCTTAAGACCTAATGTAGTCTTCAGAACACCGGGTTGTAATTCCGCCAATTTCCGGAATTGGATCTGTACAAAATTTCAATAACATTTTTTATCGGTGAGTCGTAACTCTGCAGCTCACAAGCTATTGTTGAGCATTCTTAACACCACGTCACGAGCATATCCAGTGCAACTTCTTCCTAGCGGGAAAAGTGGAGGATGTATCCCCCTATCGTCTCTCTAAGCCCGAAGACAGAAAAGTCTCCACTAGTCAGATGAAGAGAAAAAATACAGGTTACAAGGCATACAATTGAAGTAATTACTTAAACTTGATTTTCAAACTTATATCACATTCTATATTTTACACATTAAAAGTTACAACATTGTAATTTAAAACTAAAATACTCAACCCAGTCAACAACTAAATCAAGCAAAAAGTAAAGCCTCTAGTGACGTAAATAAACAGAACAAACTTTAATGCCAGTTAAATCCAACAGCTCGCGAGAACTAAAAAAATAGGACCTTTAGTTTTATGGAATGCTTAAAGTTTGTACAAATTAATTTAGTTTTAGATATTTTAATTTGAGTTTATGTTGACATATTTAGTTTATGTGATTATTTATATATTATTTATCTCTGTGACTAGATGGAGTGATGACATACGCAAAGCTGTGCTGTGCTGTGCTATGGGAGAGGCAGCCGTCCAACAGTGGACTGCAATAGGCTGATGACGATGATGATAATAATTTAGTTTATTATAATAAGCACTTGCCAACTGACCACGGTTAAAGATAGACTTATTTTACTACACAGTTAACAAGAATTATGCGTGTCAGCTAGGACGCTCTACTGGAATTTACTTCTTAAGGCGACATGAGTCCCAAATTACTATTTTAGCCTTGAAAACGGGTATCTCAATTTTTATTCTATGGGAATGCCTATTTAGAATAGAATAGAATAGAATATACTTTATTTAGGTCTTCAGTAATTACACTGCTATACAATATCACAACTTAAAACTATACCATAAAAGAAAAACAATACAAACTTAAAATAACGACACAGAAAATAAAAAATAAAAGATAAAAAATTAAGTAAAACAAAAATACAAGACAGGCGAAAATATAACAGGGGATAATGCACAACAGTGTAACAAAGCCCTAAAATGGTTACCACTCAGTTAATGGTTGTGGTACTCAGCTGGGAATACCACAACCCTGATATTATGTGGTACCATATGTGACGAACGTACAGAATGTTGTTTTAACACCATAGAATTTGTTATCTATATATATACATACAATCTATTTTCTAAGATTCTACAGTCATAGTTGGCAAATATGTAGTAGTCTATGATTGATAAACAGTCCGAAGTAGGTAAAAACTTGTATGACACATACGTAACTCGTCCTTATAGCCACAAGATAAGGTCTATTTTACTATGCCCCGGCGGACGTGTCGACGCGTACCTCACTTCACACCGCATCTGAACATGTACATGTCTAAAAGTATTACGCAATACTGATGCAACCAAGAATGTGAATGCTCATTGGTGCTATCGTAATTTCACACCTAACTTATTCAAACCTTACGTATACCATCGATTACCCATATTAAGCTATCATAGTTGTATCAGCAAAAATCTTTAGTCTTTCTTCTTTTATTCTCCTCGAATTATATGAAAAAAAATCATTTCGGGTGCAGGTAATATTTATAATTTAGGTAAATAAAAAATCGCCGACTAAGAAATAAAAAACTTGTATTTCTTAGCCAGTGAAATATATCTCCTGCCCCGAGAATTTACTTATATGTCTACCTTCTATGGTCATTTTTTGCAAATTATTTCTCACAAATCATCTAAATCTCGGCAGTATTTCAGCCAGCCTGTTCTAGACAGGCTCATGAATATTTCAGACCGCAGGGACTAGAGGCTCGCATGACGCATACGAAAGTGTTTTGACATTGTTATTACTAAACTTGTTATGAAACGTATTATGGCCATTTCGGGTAACGCATTTGATGAAGTTCCTCCACAGACTGGTCACATCACGGGTGTGAGACCCGTGAGTTCACACACACTCTGTGTGACTGTGACTTTTGAGAGTTTTTATAAGTAAAGTAGCTAAGCCGATCGTTTATGCTGGGATAGCTGAGGAGAAAAGGTTAAATGCAGAAGATCTGATAGCTTTTTTACGAGTGACGATTTACAACGCCAATAAAAAGTTAATGCTCAGAAAATAAAACGTTGCAATCCATTTATAAATCAAATTTTAGACTTGTGTAATACCTATACTTCATCATCAATTATTGTTACTATAAGGAAAAAAATCCATGTGACGATCCAGTAGTAACGCGCGACCTTATCGCAGTCTGAGTCATCAGACTAATCAGAGATAGTCAGACAGTCACCATTTCAATTTGGAATCAGCTGCCCCCCTCGGTATTTCCGGACCGATACGACCAATGGATCTTCAAGAAAAGAGCTTATTCTTACCTCAAAGGTTGGCAACGCATCTGTTAGACCTCTGGTGTTACGGATGTCTGTGGGCGTTGGTGATCACTTTACATCATGTGACTTAACTGCTCGTTTGCCTCCTATGCTAAAAAAAAATATAATGGTTGCAGCACACTTATCAACTCGACAAGGGATCCTAACCGTATCACCTCGAGCCGGTCAGAATTCTTTGTGTGAAACTCCATATTACAACGCACACTAATGGGAAACGTTACATAATCGTATCGTCTTAGCTTTTCTAGGCGAGGCGTTTACGATCCCTTTCCGAGTTTATAAGTGTGATGCGGCCATAAATCGCTGACTTTGCCGATCGAGGGTATGAATCACGCTTAGGTAAATGTTTATATTTTATACTATTCGACTCGTAGCCGTTGACTTGTCATTATTGGAAAATATGTTGTCATGGTAACATGTAACATCATGTGGCCGAATTGTCGATCTGTTATTTTGCACTCCAATATAGGTATGTATTTCAAGTCGAGATAACGACTGCAGCATTATATATATTCATAAATTATAGCCTATTAGCTGCGTCCCGCGGTTTCACCAGCGTAAATTTCGATATGGTGGAAAATCATCCCATGGCATCTCATAGGAACGTTTTTTCGGGATAAAAACTATCTTATGAGTTAATCCAAGTTACTTTCTATGTGTGTGCCAAATTTAATGAAAATCGGTTAAGCAGTTTTTGTGAAGGAGTAACAAACAAATCAACAAACAAACTACTACTACTCACCTATATAACAAAGGTTCTTCAAAATCCGTCCCGTAGTTTTTAACTGAAAGCCTCACAAGAAACAGCAAAATGACGTCTTCTACAGTTTTATTATATATAGATATTCTTCTTCTACAGAAAAAGAAGCACTAAACAATCACCCATACAATGCACACTAGACTCATAACAGTTATAAAGAAGTCAGGTCAAAAGACTCGTTTCTCTCGCGCGTTAATATTTGTCTTCCACCGAATTATTTGTCCGAGAGCATTTCGTTCCGCCGATATTCGTTTAATTGTCTTCAACATATTTTGCCGACGACGATTCAAATTTCAACAAAAATGGATATTTTAATAAATTCGGATTCAAATTACACTGTTCTTTTATACTTTATTAATTAAATTCTCCTACAGGGTCTTCGGAGCATTAGGATTTTTATTTGTATTTTTGTATCGGAAGTTACTTGAAAAATGTATTTTTTTCTTTTTTAAATTTACAGTAAAGATACTATAATATCTGTGACATTTTTTTTTAAAGACGCGGAAGTTCCCCACGCTATCCACGAAATTGCCGTAGCGTATACCCCGTTATCATTTTGAATATAGGCATAGAGGACACACAGATGCGCTGTCCTCCTTTCTCCTCCCACCTCTATGGTATACTTACACACCACACGAAACGCGACAGCACAGCTGTCACTTTACTCCGATCTCGTGTAAGCTAGAGGCAACTTCCCGGTCGTGCGGCCCTATTCGGCTGCATACCGCGTAACGGCCCGGCCACAGACACAGCGCGCAGCGGTGCGATCATCGAATCGTCTGTCTCTCTCTCACTCGCGCGTCGAGTATCGAGTGAGAGAGAGACAGACGATCCGCTCACCGCGCCGCAATTCGCACCGCTGTGTCTGTGGCCGGGCCGTAGCTCCAGGTTCACGTAAGTCGAGGTAGTGTAGGTCCAGGTACTGTACTATGAATGGAATCCCACTCGATTTCCATTCGCTAAAAATACTCGAGTGCTATTCGCCGTGTCACGCCACTCGAGTCACGTCCTCGGGCGTCAATTTCCTGACCATCGCTGGAGGAAGCGACGCCATTAGCTCGCTACAGAGCTTATTGTAGAGGTTATACACACAATACACACTACACGAGACACAATACACACAATGACTGCACTAAGAGGCTATTGCTGCATAGAATATAGGATATAGTCATTTATAATTGTGAATGACGTATTTTCCGCTTTTTGAAGTAAAACTTGTTTACGCGACTTGGGGATGAAGCTGATGTATGCGTGACGGGGGCGTTACGAAAAGTGTGCTTGGGCGAGGCGAACTGAAGTTGAGAGGGCAAATCAATCGGAGCCATATTCATGATTACCGATGCCCATAGACATCCGCATAGAGGTTATACAGATGCATTGCCCTCCCTCCTCCTGGACCCCTCCATGGACCACCGGCTACTTACACACCGCACGAAACGCGATATTATAGCTCTTTTCGCCGGTCTCGTGTAAGAGGTACCTCCCTGGTCGTGCCGACCCAATTCAGCTACAAACATGCATACAGCGTGGCACTACCACTTACTATAAAAAACTATTGGAGATAAAATTCACTCGTACGTTGGACTCACATGACGCATTGCGATGTGAGTCCGAGCGGCGACCCACGTGACCGTTTTGTTAGTAACATTAAGGCGCTATGGGTCCCGATTGCGATCCGCCTAGTTAATTTTGCGTGGACGGCGCTCGAAAATAGAGACAATATTTAGATTAATATTATTTTATAAAATTAACCATACGCTTATTTAAAAAAGTGACTCCTAAAATTTCTTCAATTACTTATAGGGAATAGATACATATTTTAGTTGTGGAAATAACTTTGATAGTTAGTGAATAGTATGGATTTAAAAATTGATGGAAACGTCAAAAATAGTGTTTTTTCATTAAAGTT
>LUGF01030887.1:54690-67909 GCA_001625245.1 Calycopis cecrops
GGTGTATTTTTTTTTCTGAGTAAAATATATCCAAACGATGTTATTACGTGTTTTTTGCCCTAACGAAGTATCGTTTGATGTTTTCATGCAGATACTCTTGTATAACGTATGGAACGTGCTGAATTCGTTTTGTCAATTGTTCAGATAGATTTGTGTTTGTTCAGCTAGAGCCGCTAGCTAAATAAATTCAATTAAACGTGACGTCATCTGTATCGAGAAAAAAAATCGAAACGTTTCTATTTACGTTTACCTAAGGCAAAGGTATACTGCAGATGATCGAATGTATTTATGGTTCCGTTCAAAAAGATCAGAAAAGAAAAGAAAGAACAGAGTCATCGGTAATTTTATTCACCTAGATGTCAGGAACCCCGTCTTCACACAGATAGCCATACCATAGAAATACCCAGGAATTGCTTGCCCCTTAGGAATTGTAAGTCTTAAGGTACAATTCGTAACACAAGTCTATACGGTACTTAGCACGGGGCTAGGATATCGCGGTGTGATATGTCCACAGATATTTATTTTTTATTATTTTTAATATCCGACGATGCGCCATCTGTCCATGAAAATAAAAGATAACGAGGCCGCGGCATCCAACTGGTAATATCGCCGCCATTTTGACGCGCTATTATCCTGTCATTATTTTTATGGTAATGTGGCAGGTTGTGGTCGACGTGAACCCTAATCTCACTTTAAGGTCATCAGGTTAAATAGTAACATTTGAGGTCAAAAAAGATTGTCTCCTTTCCGCCTTATCATTCAAAACTCAAGATATGCCATAACGTTGTCCCAGCCGATTTCAGCTACGGCGGCCGTCTGTATAGCCGAGCCATCTGCGCAGGACATATTATAGTGCACAAGTGTGTGTGCAGACACAAGTGCACTCTGTTCCCTCATTCTCATATTCCTATGGGACGGCAGTCCGGCACGGCCGGTCTGGAAGTTGGCGGTGTTACACCCCCGTGCCTTGGAGAGCACGTTAAGCAGTCGGCCCTGCCCCGACTTTTCTCAAGTCGTGTCGGATTGCCGTCCCATCGGAATATGAGAATGAGGGAACAGAGAGTTCACAAAATAACAGAAAAAAAAAATTGATTCAGTTCCATGCAATATGAAGTGGCCCTCCTAATTTTTTAATTTTGTTGAAAATTCATATAGCGGTTCACAGAATACATCAACCTACAATGCTTCAACAACCTAGGCGGTAGGTCCAATAGTTTTGAAAAAAAAATTACTGTGACATACGGATAGACGGACATACAGACAGACATGTCGAATCTATAAGGGTTCCGTTTTTTGCCATTTGGCTACGGAACCCTAAAACAAATAAAAATTTAAAAATACTCCAAGAGACTTAAAGAAAACTTTCTAAAAGTCCAAGGAGGCTTAACACGAAGCTGCGACATACAACGGGCGTTTGAAAGGGATTTCTTTTGAGTATGTAGCCCATAATGGCTATCTTAAGAGCGGTTCTTTCGCGGTCCCGTCGGTTTCACCTCTTTTTTACACCGACCTTTGAATATATTCAGGAAAATCCTTGACATTTATTTTATATCTACACTTTCATACCAATATCATAGGAGACAAAGTTGCTTGAGAACTTTGTTTGTTTGTTGATGATACTCTTCAGAAATAGTGATATTATCATGAATCTTTTCATCTAAATTTATCTTTGCTTTTCGAAATCTCCAAATACCTTCTTTGCTTATAATTTTGACTGTATTCCAGAAGGTTGTGAATTCGCCTACTCTTGGACTTTAAACTGGGTAAACTAATGTTTCTTCGTTATACCAAAGCGTGTATATTGAAATTGGTCCCACCCGTTACTGTCACGTTTAATGTCAAGAAAATGGATAACAAGTTTCAAAAATATGCACAAAATAGGACCATTTGTTTTAGGACCATTGTTAACATGTTGGTGAGCAGGGTGCACTTAATGTTAATTCAAAGTTCTGGGTGAATAACCAACACAATGCGAATTATAAAAAAAAATCTTTCTTATTCAAAAGTTTTCAATGCCTTAAAACCAAATTTCGTCGAAAATACCACAGGTCCAAAAGTCGAAAGTATTCGACCGATGTACATTTAGATCGTGATCAAATGATCATATAGTAAATACTAAATTATCTAAGAGAGTCCATAATGACGATGACACACGAATCCAAGACTCGACTGTCAACTATGGGCCTCTTGAATAAGTTCAAAGTAACACAAGAGGTAGCGTCGCCTTGCATTCATGCACGTAGCCGAATTGGACCGGCACGACCGGTGGATGGAGGAAGAAGGGCAACGCAACTGCCTTTATGCGAATGTCTATGGGCGTCGGTAGTCATTAAATTGACTCGAACAATTTGTTTGCCCCCTTAAATTAAAGTACTATAAAATACTCAGCATGGTATGGAGAGAGAGAGGTATTTGTCTACGAGACATGACTACAATTCCGTGATCAACACGAGAACAAGAACAACTGGCATTTATCAGGCAAGCAAGCTGAAGTGAAAATGGGGAGCCCGGCGTCGCAAGCAGATCCACCAACCACTAGGGACGAAAGATTCTAGTAAGCAATGATGACGATTACGCGAATATAACTTATTATTACAAAACAACTTTTTTTAGCAGGATTTTTTCGCAGTTTATTTAATTATTTTATCTACACTAATGTTGTAACATTCTACTTATGTTTTTAATATTTGACTTATAATAACTACTGTTATAGCTCAGGCAACAAAAGACTCAATTTAAGCAATTTGACATGATGTTATAATATCCAAATCGATATCGTAAAATCTCATTTTAACACTGTGTGAGAGCGAGAGAGAGAGAGAGAGTGGTGAGAGAGCCTTATTTCAAAATCCTAACAGCGCGCGTTCGCTCCTGATTGGCCCTGCGCGCGCTGCAGTTGCGCTCTCATTGGTTCAATGACAGCTTGCAAAGGATTTGCGAGAAAGAGACAAAGCTCTACAAAAAAATGAAAGCAAAAATGAACGCCACAGACAACGAATAATCTACTGTTTAGTAGAAATTTAAAAGTAAAGTCATGTGATTTTTTCACATTATATTTCAACATTGAAGCTAGTATTTTATTAACATTGAATTATAAAAAGTATATATTTACGGGTCGCAATTTTTGCAATCAAATTAAAGTATATAATAAAAATATTTATCTTCAAATAACATTACATTTTAAATCGTCGGTCAAGCAGTCGTCGCCTCGTCGGTCAAACAGTCGTCGGTCCAACAACGAATGGGGCAATACGCGTGAATTTAATGTTTCGCAATGTTTGATTAATTGATTAATTGCATTAGTGAAGATAAAGTAGTGTATGCAACTGCATATAACACGGGTATTAAAACACTCGTGAGGTACTATTTTGAAACTCGCGTTCGCTCGTTTCAAAAATTCACACTCGTGTTTTAATACCCTTCTTTATATGACAGTTGCATAAACTACTATTACAAGACGTTTTAGAAGTTTTACAGCAACCGTGCTCACGGGAGGAATGAGATGACAGATGTCCTTTGGACACTAGATTAATGTACCAGTTCTAACAAGCACATAAAAAGGCGGAGAGCTGATGACGGGCTGCTGGCTGCAATCGCTTATGCCCCCCAGTGCCGCTCTCTGGGGAAGCTCTTGAAAGAGTGCCACACTGCATGCAGCTGAATTGGTCCGGCACGACCGGGGAGGTACCTCTCGCTCACACAATACCAGAAATGTTATCGAATTTTGGTAAGAGATAGTGCCACACTGCATGCTTGCATGCAGCCTAATTGGGCCGGCACGACCGGGGAGGTACCTCTCGCTCACACAATATCAGAAATGTTATCGAATTTTGGTAAGAGATAGTGCCACACTGCATGCTTGCATGCAGCCAAATTGGGCCGGCACGAACGGGGAGGTACCTCTCGCTCACACGAGACCGGCGTAAAGTGACAATTGTGCTGTCGCGTTCCATGCGGTGTGTAAGTAGCCGGTGGCCCATGGAGGTTGGAGGAGGAAGGAGGGCAGCGCGTCTGTATAGCCTCTATGCGGATGTCCATGGTCGTAGGCAGTCATGAAAATGGCTCCAACTGCTCGTTTACCATACCATAAAACATATTTAAAAAAAAGGTCTATGTCCAACAACGGATGCCGTGTTCTGGTAGATGATGATGATAATTTCCCACCTTTTCCATAACCTTGTAACGGGAATTCTATTCGAATGGATGCCTGGCATTTGCACTTAGTGATAAAAATATCCGTGTAAACGTATAAAGGCTGAATGAAGAATATTATTGTCGCTTCTTTGTGTATCTTAAAATATCACCAGTTCTGACGGCTCGTAACGAATTCATGATTTTTTTCGTTTGTAACATTAACATATGTGACGGCACTAAGCGAAATAAAATATTTGCGTTTATCTCATTACTGAGCATTCTTATATTCGCAAACAAATTAAATTATTTATAAAAAATGATTCATTCCAGCTACAATAAACAAAGTTTGTGAAGTCACCCACGTCGGAAGGGGATAATCTAGGCTGTCGGATTAGCCCCACTATGTTGGAGAAGTCCGGTCCTTTACGGGGGACTGGCCAGTCGCCGAGGTGCCCTGTTGCTGACAGATCCGGGGCACCTCAGTATAGGCGGCCGATGGCACCCGCGGGGTTTTAGTGGGTATTCGGTCTATCCGGGAGTCCCACACACATCCGCTGGACCTTACCCTCGATCCGGTGGCAGTGCATAAATGCATTTCCCCGCGAAAAAAAAAAAAAAGTTTGTGAAGTCAGATCACTAAAACAAGCAGTCTTGTTACAAAGCACTCAATAGCACCCCCTCGACGGATCTCCACCTTGTCGTGATGAGGGCGCTTAGTAACCGTTGCTGAACCACCACGGTGAAGCTAAGAGGGGTCCCAGGAGGGGACGCTCCAAGTGGGCTTGATGCTACTGAGCCATACCGCAGTGCTTTGTAACAATACTGCGCGTTTTAGTGATCTGACTTCACAAAATTTATTTCTTGTAGCTGAAAGGATAAGACCTTGGCTTCACCGTGGTGGCTCAAGCCACGGTTACTAAGCCCCCTCACCACGACAAGGTAGAGATCCGTCGAGGGGGTTAGTTCATAACTCTGTGTTAATTTATTTAAATGAAATAAATTTATCTAAATCTTTAATGTTTTATAATACGAAATAATGACCACGTACTGAAAATTTCAACTCTTTTAAAACATTGAAGCACACTTCAAGCACATTCATTGTTATCAAGAGAATGTAATGAGAAACTTTCTGCTTTCACTAATGAGAATGCCTGATTTTGAAGGATCCTACTGTTTTCAGACTGCCTCTGTATTTTCAATACTCCGCGCTGAATCTATTGTCATGCTAAGTAATAATTTCACAACCGTTCAACCAAACTTCATGCGATGTCGAAAATATCGTACGAAACTTGCAACTTTATGCTATTAATGGCTGCGCCCCGCGGTTTCGAAAATAGAAAATCATCCCTTCGCATCCCATACAAATTTTTTTTCGGAATTAATTCCGAAAAAAAATTACGTGTGTTAATCCAAGTTACTCTTTATGAGTGTGCCAAATTTCATGAAAATCGGTTCAGTAGTTTTTGCGTGAAGGAGTAAAAAACAAACAAACATGAAAACTTTCGCATTGCGTGCAATCGATCGCAAAAAAAAAAGAGTGAAATAAAAATTATATTAATCATTTCTAAGAGCTTGTTGGCGTTCAATGAGAATTGACAACTATCATGTTTTTTTTTATAGTATAAGAGGGGTTTGCCCTCCTATACCATAAAAATATAAGCAGCCGGAGCCATTTTCATGACTACCGACGTCCACGAACATCCGCATAGAGGATATATAGATGCGCCTGCCCACCTCCACGGGCCACCGGCTACTTACCGGAGAGGTACCTCCCCGGTCGTGCCAGCCCAATTCGACTGCATGCAAGCATGCAGCGTGGCACTACCTCATACCGATGTATTGTACCTTATGTACAAAATGTGCAAGCAACACACGTGAACCGCAGTGTAAACCAAACCTTGTTTGCGGTACTGTGACGTCACAAGTACACACGATATAAATAATTGAACAGCTCGTATGTTAATTACATCGGAAACCGATAATTGTCGGTGTCGGTTTATTTTGTTGTTGCGGCAACTGGATATTTTGATATAACTAATGAAGGTACTTTAAGGGCCTGCGCAGAATAGGGCTTTTTGTCCATGGCGGAGAAAAAGTACGCTCCACGAATAAAATTATTGTTCTCCCCGTGGATTTACTGCATTCTCAACGCACACAGTGAGCGATCACTTGTTGCCCGGGACGTGCCTCACTCTCGAGTGTACAACGCGGACTAAAGTCCTCCGTGTGCGTTGCTTCGCATAGTCACTAGAGTTCTATTTCTTTCGGGAACTCCCGCGTACTTTTGTCCGGTCCGCTCCCTGCACGTCCGCGGTTATTCGGGGGACTTTTTGTACGCGGTACTTTTAATCCCTCGTTTGCGTTACTCCATACAGTTGTATATATTTTTATTCAAAATAGAATTTAAAAAATTGCTTTTTGAACGTCAAAAATTTCATCTACCACCGGTTCAACCCTAGCCCTGTCCAGAGAAGAACCGGAGAAACAAACTCAGCGGGCCTCATTAATTTCTTCATTATACATTCTTAATTATATACAATAAAAAAATAAAAAATATTTTAGCGGACAAAAAAGTCCGCTGACTAAAATCCCTTGTCTGCGCAGGCCGTTCGAAATATTGCTGTAATGTAGCGTATTACGGCCATATTGAACATGGACGGGTGTGAACTTATACGGTATCTATTCTCGCATCTCGTCCGGGTTGCGACACGTTGCGTCCGGGTTGTTGACACGTGTTCAGCGAAAGGGGAGGAAGAGTGCAAAACATCTGTATGTGTAAATGGTAAAGGTTGTCGGTAGCCATGAAATTGCTCACATTGTTATGTTCGCTCGCGCAAAAATTTTTTTTTTTATTATTGAATTTGGAGAATTCATTAACAGCAGCGGAAAACTTATGCATCTTCACTTTAGAATTACGTTTGCTCTTAAAAAACTCTACTAGCGAGTAAGGACTGGCACACATATTTTTTTTATTTCTTTATTTATAGCATTAGCACCTTTTGAAGTGCGGGTTTTAAGGTTACGGTACGGTCATACGTTACTACTACTACTACTAAATTGAATTAAAGATCAATTCGACTGCATGCATGCACCACCTCTTACTTATAGACTACAAAGAATACACTGGCTCCTGCCTGCCAAATGGAATATGGAAGCGGTCACTGCGACCACTGGACCTCGTCGAGCTGCATAAACAATGTGCTGCACCATTGAATCTCAACTGATTTACTTTTAATGCGATCTCGTTATTTGCATTAGGGTCAATTCATACCAAAAGCGCGGCGAAGGGCAGCGAAGCGGAGCGCACTTTCAGTGTCACATAAATTTAAACTTTATTTTCATTACTGTAGTACCTACTTATTATCGAATTCTCGCGACTTCCGCGCGGATTCCAGCGAATGCTCGAGCAGTCGCTGGGATCCGCGGGTCTCGTTCGAGTTTGTCATGCGATAATATGTATTATACTAATTATTATGCAGTTGAAATTCATATGACACATAAACTGCGTTCCGATTCGCTGCCCTTCGCCGCGCTTTTGGCGTGAATTGACCCTTATAGCTTTAATTTTCTCATCTATTGTCATCATCAATCCTACTAATATTATAAATGCGAAATTTTGTATGTTTGTTTGTCTGTTTGTTTGTTTGTTACTCCTTCACGCAAAAACGGCTGAACCGATTTTCATGAAATCTGGCACACATTGAGATTAACTTGGATTAACACATAGGACAGTTTTCATCCCGAAAAAATGTTCCTGTGCAAAATGTCATGGGATGATTTTCTATTTTCCACGGGATCGAAATTTACGCGGGTGAAACTGCGGGGCGCTAGTTTATCATTTTAATTTAGCGTAAAGGCGTCTTAGGCTCTTGTAACCTAACTACCTTTAAACATCGGTTTAGACTTAAATCCGCAGGTCTTACCTTCTTCTACCTTCCTCCTCGTTACCTTCCTGTAATACTCGTTTATTTTTCATGCCTTACTTATTATTATTGATGATAATAAACTATAAGAGCGTCTTTTGACATATTCTCGGAATCCCTCACTCCTTTATATCGAAGATTGGGTTGTACGAAATCAAAATTATTGATCTATCTGCCATTAATACGAATGTAGTTGTGAATAGAGAAAGCGACTTTATTGAATATTACGAATATATAACATGGAACCGGCGCTAGTGATGTTACGTACAGTAGAATTTGACATTATCGATAATAAGAATAGCCCAATAATATCTTGTAACTGTTAATACGAAACTTGTGAGGATATATTATGCAAACTCAATGAACATTACGAATATACTAACCTCCACAGAAACGTAGTTAGTTATGTCATATACATAGTGATGAATAATCGACAAAAATAATCTATTTATATATAGTAGCAGTATTAGGTTTTTATTTATATTATATGGGGCAAACGAGCAGGTGGTCTATGGGCGGCGGTAGTCACTAACCGCCGCCCATAGACATCTGCAAAACTAGGTGTCTTGCAGACGCGTTGCCGGCCTTTAAGAAAGAGGAATGCTCTTTTCTTGAAGTTCCCTAAGTATCTTCAAGAAAAGAGCATTCCAGGTTGACAGGAATATAAAAAATACACCGACTCAAAGTTATTACTTTCTTGTTCTTTCTCCTTCTCATTCGCTCGATAGCATTCACGAATGTTGTAAAACACATTACGCCAGTCAATCTGTTTAAAACATAAAAGATATTGTAATTTCAATAAGTAATAACTTGTGCCATCTTATATTGCAGCTGGGGGTTAGTTGGGGGGGTTATTCTTACTCACATAACCGCCTTCAAATGTCAACAACAGTTCTATCGCGTTTAGTGCGGTCTGTTGGTTTCTAGTGGGCAAATGGAATGGATGGAGGTACGGGGTGCTAATAATAAATTAAAATTAGTTAGAGTTAATAAATTTCAACAAATAAAATATTGGTATCAGTTAAGTTAACCAATTAGACAACCCCGCTGCTTAACCTTTCGGTTACCTCGGACGTTCATTGACGCTTCAAAAACACGCAGCGAACACGTGGTCGGTACCGGGAGATTTAATGGTAATTGGTGAGTAGTTTCTTAGTTGCCATATAAAAAAACAAGCACCAAAAGGAGTCGTCTGTTGTTCCACTAAAGAAACTATCGATATAATAACTTATCGACTAGGTACGTTTCCCATCACTAGCATTGTAATATGAAATACCATCCTCAGTATTGTTTGTGCGTGTTCATACAATATAAAAATGCTTGTACCAGATTATATTCAAACAACGCTGTGTATGGCTCACGTAGTATTACGTTATCATACGACGTATTAATATAATACGCATACACATTAGTACGTGATGTAAATAGTTATTGCTTTTTTAGAACTCATTCGTTCTTATCAACACCCTATTTCACCCCCTTAGGGGTTGAATTTCTTAAAATCCTTAGTCATAATATTATCTACCTGCGTCCTGCATGCCAAATTTCAGTCCGATTCAACCAGTGGCTTGGGCTGTGCGTTGATAGATCACTATGTCAGTTACCACTAGCTCACCTTTGAGTTATTTACAGGGTTATTTTTTGGTCACCGGCCAAATTTTCAGGTTTGGTTCAGAATTCATTTATGAAATAAAAAATATAAAAAAAATAATGGGATACAATTACATACTTTGTCCCAGGTTGTAAAACATATTTCTTGGTCTTTACTGCCCTTGAAGTCGATATATTTCGTGTAATAACAACAATCGATGTATTTTTAAGGACCATTTCAAATCTATTTCTATTTAACAAAATATTACAATTAGACGATAAAATTTAAAACACACCCTTGGAATGATGTATACTTCCTTATTTTAAAAGAGAGGAGAGACAAGAGGTAGTTTCATACTGCATATATGCAGGCCGCCGAATTGGGTCGGCACGACCGGGGAGGTGCCATTCAGTTCCATAATACGGGCGTAAAGTGACAGCAGTGCTGTGTGCGGTGTGCAAGTAGCCGGTGGCTCATGTAAGAGGGAGGAGGATGGAGAACATCGCATCTATATAGCGGATGTATATGAGCGTCGGCAGTTTTTCAAATTGATCCAACTTCTCTTTCCGCCTTTATACTATAAAAATAAAAACAATCGTTCTCAGTTTTTTTATCCGTAAAGTAAGGAAAAAGAATATTGAAGTATCTGACGATATTCCCTTTCATGTTCATGTCATAGTTCAAACGACATTCTTACACGTATAAAAGGCTACAGAATTTACAAGCGAATGTTAAGGATGTAATGTTACGCATAGAACCCTGCCAGACGGTCAATATTCTTGAGATCCCCGACATATTTCCCGAACACAAATAACAAATAACTGGAAAGGGTTCTTGTTTATTGAACAAATTGTGAATGTTATTTTTTTTTCTTGCAATTCGTAGCAAACTATGGAGGGCGACGCATCTGTATGTACAATATGCGGATGTTTATGGGCGTCGGTAGTCATTGAAATGGCTCCGATTGCTCGTTTGCCCCCTTATGCTATAAAAAACTAATCGGGAACTTGCTGTTTGTGATTATTAATTACTTACACATCGCCACATTCACAGTTTACTCTCAATAGATTTTTATTTTAAAGAATGCATGTCTGAACATTAAAATATCTATGACTTCGCAAAGAAGTGACAGTATCAATATAAATACTCACACGCTTAAACTGGCTTAATCTTAAAAGGGGGTGCCCCCCTTATTAATAAACACAGAATAACTTTATTCAAGCATTAACCTAGTGATAAACTGACATCTGTCAAATTCCATATTAAAAAACACATAAAAAGTATGGATTTGGACATATGTCAATTTACTACTAGGTTATAGTTTGAATAAAGTTATAAGTTTATTAATAAGGGGGCAGTGTTTACTTCTTATCAAGAGTAATGGATTTATTACACAATTACACGAAACCTATATAAAAAAGTTTAAAGCAAAAGATACAGACAGTTTTCTAAAGTTTTATTATATTATGTTAAGATGTCCCCATCGTCGGAGTAAATTATTCAGGCAGCTTGCTTGTCAAAAAATAACCTTTTTATATAATAATACTAACTGCGCCCCACAATTTCACACTCGTAAGTTTCGATTCAGTGGAATTATCGAGATGAAAAATAGATGTTGGCCGATTCTCAGAGCTACCCAATATGCACACGAAGTTTCATGAGAAAAATCATTGTGACACGAGAATTTTATATGTAAAGAGATTATTATTCTTGATAATACATATAAGCACATACGTCATGTTGACCGATTCTGACCTATCATCTAACAAATAGACACAAATTTTCATGAGAATCGTTCTAGCCGTTTCAGAGGCGTAGGTAGGTAGACCTTGTGACACGAGAATTTTATATATATGGAGTTTATTGTTCTTGTTGTCCATTACACATAAGCCTAAAGATTCGTTTTATAAATGGATTGCAAGGTTTTACTTTCCGAGCTTGAACTTTTATTGCCGTTGTAAATTGTTACTCGTAAAAAAAGCTATCAGATCTTTAGCATTTAACCCTTTCTCCTCAGTTATCGGAGCAAAAAGTACGTTTAGAGAAACCATCATAATCACTACACTTTTATACACTATGAAAAATAATACTAGATAAACGGTACAATATGTAGGCAAAACACTTTTTTATAGTTGCATTATCGGATCATTAGATTATAAGCGCAATTTCATCCCACGCACCATTTCAATATGGAATCAGCTGCCCCCCTCGGAATTTCCGGACTGATACGACCTAGGGATCTTCAAGAAAAGAGATTATTCTTTCCTCAAAGGTCGGCAACGCACCTGTTAGACCTCTGGTGTTACAGATGTCTGTGGGCGTTGGTCACATCAGGTGACCTAACAGCTCGTTTGCCTCCTATGCTATAAAAAAAAATATATATAGAAACTCTTTCTATATATATATATATATTTTTACTTAATACAACTACATAGCTTTATGTAGTATGAGGCTATCCGAAACCTTATACTAACTAGCTACGCCCATAGCTGCTATAGGTTTAGGTTAACCTTCGCAAAGATTAAAATGATGTGAGTGTTTATCAGTTGTGCTGCTACACCAACACAAAAATAACACTATCTTTATGCCAAAATGACCATGATAGGTATGTTTAATAACAAAAATTACAAATAAAAATGTAAATAGAATATCGTATTCAAAAATAACACTATCTTTATGCCAAAATGACCATGATAGGTATGTTTAATAACAAAAATTACAAATAAAAATGTAAAAAAATTTCGTATTCGTAACACGGGCTTCGAGTCCTTTGGTCTGAATTATTCATGAGCCTGTCCAGAGCAGACGAGGTGGCTGAAATACTGCCTAGATTTAGATAATTAGTGTTAAATTATTAACAAAGGATTTGGACATAGTAGTTTAGAGGGACATAGTAATTCTTGGCCGGTAAAATATGTTCATATACATATTTTACCGGCCAAGAATTTAGTTTTGATCCTTAATTTTTTATAGATTGATATTTAATACATTTTTATTTAAAGTAAACAATTTTTCTTAGAACTCGAAGAGACTCAGGGCAGGTGAGGTGTGTCATGTTGCTGGTAGACATCTGAGGCATCTGGGGTCGATGGCATACGTGGAATTTGTCTGGGTGTTCGGGTTTTTGATGGTATTGGCAAAGGAACAGTCGAGTCAAGAGAGCCATTATCATGACTATCAACGCCCATAGACATCCGCAAAGATGCTATACAGATCGCATCTGTATCTGATCTGACCTAGTTTCTGCTCACACCATCATGGGCCACAGCTGTTACTTTACGCCGGTCTCGTGTAAGCTAGAGGTACCTCCCCTGTCGTGCCTATAAAATGCAAGCATGCAGCGTAATACTGCCATTTACAAAACATCGGTAGATTTCTATTTTTTATTATAATATATTGGGGTGAGAAGAGCAAACGTGTCACCGAGATGCAAGAGAATACTTACGCCCAAATAATATACTTATTAGCATTACCGAGGTGTATATTAGAAGCAGTTTTTGTTTCTGTTACAAGCTGTATATTAAGGTTGAATTTCGATCAATTCCTCAATATAACATGTCCATCTAAATAA
>LUGF01030887.1:90416-110343 GCA_001625245.1 Calycopis cecrops
CCGACCCGCCAGGCCTGCCCGGCTGGCGATAAGCTAACACAGCGTGTGAGTGAGAACCAAAGTGAGAAAAACTTAAAAAAAATCCTGTGGCTGAACTATCTCTCCGATTGATCTGTTTATAGTTGTGTAGCCTGGTAATGATACACTTGATATGTGTTTCATTTAACGCCTCTCGCTTTTATCAACCTTGTATATCCACGATCGGGCTCATTTGGCTTCTTGTATTAACAAATACAACGAATGAATTTCAACGTCATTTCAAGGCCTTGACGAAATGGATGGATGTATGGATGTCAGACATCTGTGCTTAGTAAACAACATTAGTGTAAATGTATGAAAGCAATAAATCATGAATATTATTTGCCGTTGAAATTATTTTAGGGCTACAGCACACACGAGACGAGAGTCTAATACGTCTAGGTGCTGTGGCCCTAAAATATTTTCATACTCACATTTACACGGATATTGTCGGTGTGTGCACGGTCTTTCCGACTAGTCGCATGATTTAGCGACTCTCTGCGGCCGGTCGCAGCAGAGTCGTGCGACAGTATCGCGATCTCGCGACTTCACTTCGACGTTAATTTACATGAAAAATGACATAAATTAGCTACTAAGTCGCCGCGTTTGGCATTTTTAAGTGGTTGTCCATACTGAATGCGCGTCGACGGGCGCGGCGGCGGGCGCGCGAGGTGGCCACAGTGAGGCGCGAGCTAACTAGCGGCGACGTTCGAATCTATCTATAGAATAATGATCTGTACATCACTTGAGTTAAGGTTTTTATTAATTGAAACGTCTTCCGTTGGCGTGACATAATGAGACGCGCTGGGTCACTTAGAGCCTGTCCAGATTGAGCGAATCGCGCGCGTAACTTACGCGCGTACGCATTCGCTGCGTTGTCGAGGTACTAGAGCTGCATACGTTCGTAGCGTTCGCCACTACGCGCGTGATTCGCTTGTGATTCGCGAGACTCTCGACTCGCCGCGTATTCGCCGCGAGTCGAGGTACTCGGGCGCCCTTGGAGCGTCCAGAACTACGCGCGAGTTCGCGGCGAATGCACGTATTTTAATAGGAATGCAGCGCGATATATTCGATACGAAACGCGATATTTCTTATATCTATATCAGATAAATTATATTAATAAATAATTAGGATTTTTTAAAATTGTTCTTGATTTAATACACATGATGTCTAATATATTTTTTCCTATCCTACTGATATATCGATATTTTTAAATAAAAATATCAATATCGATATTAATATTATTCAAAATATCGTTACAATATATATATATATCGATAGTTTATTGCAATTTTATTAAATTTTATTGCAATTCCGACATCGCTAGTCACTCCCTCCAAGCGTGGATACGCGCGTGATTCGCTGTATCTGGACGCAACACAAAATTGTTACGCGCGTAACCTTACGCGCGCGATTCGCTCAATCTGGACGGGGTCTTAGTATAGTCGCACTAGGCTCTCACCCCCGCCACTGCAGTGTGGACGCAAGACGCGTTTTCATATGTTTGATATTTCCGCACCCGCACCCGCGCTAGGCTTGCAGCGTGGACAAGCACTGAGTCGCCGGTCGCCGTTTCCAAAAGTCTTGAGTGTGCTGTCGCCCTCATGTTCGCTAAAATAACTCCAGCGCCGACGGCTCGTTACGAATTCATGAGATTTCTTTGTATCATATCTTATGTACGTTTGTGACGGCTCAAAGCTAAAGAAGCAATATTTGAGTTTATCTTATTACAGAGTTTTCTTACATACAAAAATAGGTAAATTATTTTTTAAAAAGATTCAGTTCAGCTACAAGAAACAAATGTGAACTCAAAGCACTAACTGTTTCAGTTGTATGTTCTACCTACCTACCTGGACCTACTCCAAGTGCTGGTGGGATTACTAGGCCTTTGCTTCGTCCCATCATCATTATATTCAGCTGCAGCCAAAAGACGTGCACTCCTGGGCATACGCCTACCCTGGTGTGAGCGCAGTCTGCGCTTTCTAGCTACATTGCATCCAGAATATATTATTTTCTAGGTGTCAAACGCATTATGCCAAAAAAACCGGGAGCGGTGCTTTGAATCAAGGAGGTTCTTCTTACAAGAAAAAGGGATTAAGGAGCAGGAGGAGGAGACGCTCGGGATCTTTCCCCAGGTCCACATAGAGGTTGTCAGGCACCTCAGAGCAACGCCACCAGGATTGTTCTTTGATGCGAGATAAGCTTTCAAAATATAGGTTTCTTTGTTAAAGGTTACGTGTTAAAGCCAATCGCTGTTGTTCTATGGGGTACCACATTGGTACTACTTGGCAGCGCTCCGCAGGTTCACCTGCTTTAGGGCGACAGAACACAGGCTACTTTTAAGATCGACGATTTTGCAACTGCGACCTATTAGATTACTGCGTATAAAATTATATCAAATGCGCACCGCGGTTTTACCCGCGTCAATTTCAATTTAATGGACAATAGAAAATCATCCCATAGCATCCCGTAGAAACATTTTTTCGGAATAAAAACTATTCTATATGTCCAATCCAAGTTACTCTCTATTTGTGTGCCAAATTTCATAAAAATCGCTTCAGCAGTTTTTGCGTGAACAAACAAACAAACATAAAACTTTCGCATTTATAATATTAGTAGCATTGTTTCTGCCAATCTCTCTTATCTTTAATAATAGCCATGAGACTACTATGTACTCTGTGATAAAAAGTAACTAACATATAAAAACAACATGAAAAATTATTAAAAAAATCATATTTAAATACAAAAGACTGTAGAGAATTTTGTGTCGTGTTACTAAACATACACGTAAGGGTCGTAAATAAACGAGTTTCCAAAATGTTTTATGTTACTCGATGAATAATTTTGTTTTTTAATGAATTTAACTCCTCACTAACTTCACAAACATCAATTGATAAAATAAAATACTCCCAATTAAGGGACAGAAACTTTGAAGCATACAAAAAAGGCGTGCGCCCTTTAACGATGTGATTGGATTAATTACTAAGAATTTACAAAATGAAATTTCAGAGCAATTGACTTCAAACGATTTCTAACTATTATTACATATTTAGGGGATTATTAAATTTAATTTTCAAAGACACTGCGGATCGTCAAATTGAATTACAGCAGAGGTGGAATAATTACGACAGTAAATTGAAAAGTAGATTTTGCGGGGAATTTTAATTGTGTGAAATAAGGAAGCGTAAACATGATAAACATGGTAATAATTTGCATTTCAATTTATTTCGTTTATTGTGTTTTACAATCGTTTGGACCATTGTACATCACACGAGACTAGCACGCACTGGGAAGTAGCTGTTGTCGCGCGATGAATATGGCCTTTAAAGTTATGACTTTTTGCTGCTCTTGGTAAGATCACGGCTGAAATCTACAACAATCTGGTATATACCAAGTATATGGATATTGGGAATCATACAATTGCTCGAGTCGCAAAGCCCGAGCCGTCCTGATCTGTGACATTAACTATCCCATATCCGTAGATTGCATACAAAGTGTTGATCAAATGTATCCATAATAATTATGAGCAATGAATGCTCACTGCGTGTCATTTGCCAGTGCTGATCTGACTCCAAAATCAAAATGTTTTTAATCAAAATATAATTTTAAAAATTGCTTTTTGAACGTCAAAAAGCACATCTACCACCGGTTCAACCCTAGACCTGCCCTGAGAAGATCCGGCGAAACAAACTTAGCGGGCCTCATGAATTACATTTTTTTTAAATATACACTAATACATTCTTATTGTATTACATTTAGTACAAAATTTAATTTACATTTATTTTTGTACAGAAGTAGCCTGGGAGGAGGATACTATTCCCAAGGTTTGGTATCTGTCATAAAATCTTTTACTTTATAATATCCCTTACCACACAAGTTTTCGATTGAAAGTTTTTGAACGCTTTCTGGGATCTTATTGTAGAGGCGTATACATTTACCTCGAAAGGAATACTTTACTCTGCTTAGTCTATGAAATGGTACATCTAGTTTTTTCCTGTTCCTAGTATTTCTATCATGATTAGTACTTTTCGTATTGAATTAAGTAATATTCTTTCGTACATACAAAACATTCTAAAATTTTCTAAAATGTATTGAGAGTGAACAGTCAGTTTCCCAATTTCCTTAAATTTGTCTTTAAGTGATGTAGTGGAGGCTAGTTTATACATAAATATTGCCCGAATAGCTCGCTTCTGCAGCACGAAACTAGCATTTATGTCGGCCACATTTCCCCACAACAGAATGCCATAAGACATAACACTATGGAACTAAATAAAATAAACTAATTTTGCAGATCAGCCGTAGGAACACTTACTTACACCATTCGTAGGGATCAAAGATTTGTTTGAATAATTAAAACTGGCTTAATTCTTTGCAGTAACGTTAGCTTGGTCTAGACTATATAGTATATATTTTGTCCAGTTTCGACTGTGAACTTCCTATGGCTCATTGGATTGAAGACGAAAAGAGGACAACGCAGAACTTTAATGATTATGTCAGTAGTGTGTAAAAATGCTTCCTTTTTTATGATATAGGAGGGCAAACGAGCAGCCGGAGCCATTTTCATGACTACCGACGCCCACAAACATCCGCATAGAGGCTATACAGATGCGCTGCCCTCCTTTCTCCTTCCACCTCCATGGGCCAATCCCAAAACTATATTAAAAAAACGCCTTCTGATTCTTATGCCTCGTTAATGAAGTAGAGGAGATTTTAAAATGATGCTAAAAATGTAGCGATTGAATAATACAAAATTCCAATAAATTAGTCCACGAGTGTTTTTCACAAGAAGCCATCTTTAAGGTCTCTCACACGAATATGTGCGACGGTGCATTGCATTACACCGAGGTTAAGTTTATTAATCTGTGACTGAGGTGCGTGTTTTTACGATTCTCTCTTTCAACCTACGGAAACTTATAAACCATAGGTACTACGAAGCAGAACATAAAGTTCACGGCCATATCAAGGGAGAGTGAGGCACTACCCCGGTCGTGCCGGCGCAATTTGACTACAAAGCACTACCTGTTATCCTATCATACTAATATTATAAATGCGAAAGTTTGTATGTTTGTTTGTTTGTTTGTTACTCTTTCATGCAAAAACTGCTGAACCGATTTTCGTGAACTTTGGCACACACATAGAAAATAACTTGTATTAACACATAGGATAATTTTTATTCTGAAGAAATGTTCCTATGGGATGCCATTGGATGATTTTTTATTTTTGGATCAAAATTTACGAGGGTGAAACTGCGGTGCGCAGCTAGTAAAATATAATGTTGGAAATAGTAATTCAAATCATATAATAATAATGTCGTCCTAGCCAGTTTCGGCTACGGTTGCCGTCTATATGCATAGACGTGCCATATGCGCAGGACTTATTAAAGTGCACAAGTGTGTGCTCAAATACAAGTGCACTCTCTATTCCCTCATTCTCATATGCCGATGGGACGGCAGACCGACACGACCGGAGAGAAATCAGGCACAGGACCGACAGCTTAACGTGGTCAACGAGGCACGGGAGTGTAAATAATAGTCGTACGTGAATATTGCAAATAAACATACCAACAAAGCCTTATCGAGTTAACATTTTAAACCTCCAAGTTTTGAACCTGTTACCACTTCATCGAGTAAAGTTTAACCGAACGTCGAGCGCGGTAACTGAAAGCTTCACAAAGTTCATCTACACCTGTAAAGAGAACTTTCCTGCCTGCATGTTTATGTTTGTTTCGTATTTCTGTAACCGCTAACTAGTTTTGTTTTCTAATTACTTTAAGTATGTGTTCGTTGTTGCTCCATTTTTTATTAATGTCATTAAATCTTTTACATTAATTCATTCAACTGGTTCAACTGGTTCTTTATAATTTTTAAGTCGTCATCAGTTCATATAATAAAACAGTAAAATTCGTGTGTCTGTACATTGAATATATTAACGAAAAAATTAATTGGGGGCGATGTTAAAATAATATTAGAACACATTGTGAACAATGTTTTTTAATTTTTTTGTCGGTCTGTTTGTCTGTTTGTCCGGGCTAATCTCCGAAATTACGCGACGGATTCGAATGAGACTTTTTGTGGTGTATAGATACTAAGCCTGGTCAACATCAAAAACACTTTTTCCTGCGGTAAAATCGTTCGTTCCTACGGGAAATTGGAATATCGGCACACTGCAAGCAAACAATAACAAATCACTTTGATTATAATATTACTATGCTACACGACCGAAGTCGCAGGCACCAGCTACACATAATATATGCTCGAAAGTCCCTTACTCCCTACTGAGGTCGACGACAAAATTTAAAGTTAACAGACGATTAGAATATTAACCTAAATTCAGATTTCTATAAAATTCAGAGTACTTACACATAATAAGGTATAACTGTAATTTTTAACTGAAAATACTCAACCCACTCATTAGCTAAATTAAATATAAAAAGTTAAAACTGTAGCTCTAGTTACGGAAATAAGCAGCGCAAACTTTTGATTCAAAAACTAAAAAAACATATACATTTTACATATATACATTTTCCAGAACAAAATTTATAAAGTTTGTACAATTTCATTTATTTTTGGATTGTAATGTATGTTTACAGTTTCACTTAGTTTATTATCATCAGCATTTGTAAGCTGTCCATCTACAGATATACTGCTTCGCTACACAGTAGGTATAAAACAAAGTCGATTTCCGCCGTCTGTGTATTCTTTTAATTTAAGTAACTTCCGATGTCCTCGCACCATCACACATTTTGTAACGCGCTCGTCAGTCAGGCGCGTGTAAAGAAGTTTTACTTCAAAATATGTTTTTGCTCTCCAGCTAACAGTGTCTTTATATCTTAGTAATGAATCGAGCATTAACATTACATTTCATGAACGTGGTAGTGCCATAAAATCAAATAAACGTTTTGATTAATAAATGACACTATACAGGATTAGTTTGTGTTTTTTGTGTTTTAATTTTATCGTCTTATTTGTAATATTTTGTTACATAAACATCGATTTGAAACGGTCCGTAAATATACCTACGCGCATTAGCACCCGAAGAGTGTGTTGACCTCAACAGCTGATTGTGTTTCGTATCCACTGCGTGCGGGCGCCGCCGCACCGCGCTGCGTGCGGCGGCAATTATCAATTATGTTACCCACACGGTATTTATTTTCGTACGGGACAAAAATATTTTTTATAATATTTTTCTTATTTTTTTTATTTCATAAATCGAATGTATTATCGATTCTGAAGCAAATCTAAAAATAATGACGGTGACCAAAAACTAACCCTGTATATAAGTGAGCGTACCTCGCCGTTCATTCTCGCTCGATCCAGCTGCAAAGCAGCAATGGCAACTTGCCTTTCGGAATATTAGTTTTCACCGTCCTATGTAGACGGTGCCTTAAGTTATCAACTTAATTTTCCGGTGCCAGGACACTGACCGAGATTAGCATTGTGACGATTACAAAGCGTTTGTGAGACGCTGCACTGCTTGTCGACTGAAAGCTTTAAGCCTAGTTCGTATTGGTCGAGTAGTTTTGTCGAGTAGCGTGTAATTTAGTAGCTAACTGTGTCTGAACACCAAAAATGTAATGGAGTAGGTAGTCTATTTTTGTTGTACCTACTCTATTTTTCGGGCGAGTAATACGGAGTACCCCCACCGTGGGTCCGCTAAACAGCTAAACAAGTTCGAACGCGTCGATTTAGTCGAGTTCATTAGCTGTGAAAGTATTTCTTGAAATTTTCTAGTGTGATTGTAATTCCTTCAGAAGACGATTAGTAGCTCCTAGTGTATCTCTTCTGTCTATTCCGTTTCGAATCCCTAGGGTAAGTCCAGAATATGTGCCTAAGCGGGATAAACGCACCGATCTTATTGTGTCAATTTTAAAAAGCGCGGACAAAATATAGCCTTATAATTCGAACGCCCTCCCGTCACACTTCGGTCTGACAGGAAGCGCTGGCGCGTGTGGATGTGGACCGTTAATGGCGGCGACGAGTTAAACAGTTGGAATTTTACTTTGCAACAGATTTTCGACTGTCTATACCCAACTTTGATGTAACAAGTTAATTTTATTTTTTCTTCTAGACAAGGAGTAGGGTGTGTAAATTATTAACGCACATATTAAAATTAGTTATGTATTATTTACATGCTAGGACATATAAGTAAAATTAAAATAGGTAGGCATATATCCCGTATTTACCCTATCTTCTTTTTATTACTGGCAGAATTTCCCCATCTACCTCATCTAAAATAGCCTAATTACTCGATCATATCAGTGTGAACATGGCTTTAGGCCTCTCGTGCTCTTAATTAAAACGCGTCTCGTAGAAGAAGGCAGCTGTGTTATTTAAATATTACGCAAAATGATTGATTACTCGTCGTATCGTCTAAAATGAGCATTTATAGTGTCCCGGGTTCTATTTCGCCTCGTCTAATTAATAGTTGAATATCATCAATCAACATATTTGGTTTCGCGGGAAAAAGCAATTCTGTTCTTGGGTAGAATCTGGTCAGTGTGACACATCGCTAAGCCGAATACCCGTTCAAACCCAGCGGATGCCATTGGCTACTTATACCGATCTGCCCTAAATTTTCCAGCAACAGGTTACACTTTTTGTCTTACTTTCAGTCTCCTCGAAATATAAGAAATAACTTCCTTTCGCTTGCGGGTAGTAAGTAAATATAGCACAAGAAAAATACCAATATCCAAAAGTCACTGACTAAGAAAAAAAAACAACGCTTGTATTTCTTAGCCGGTACAATATTTCCATTCCGTATTATTTAATTCTCCTGCCCAGAGAACCTACTACACGGACGCGGTAAGTTGGGACCTAGCCCTAATATTTCGGGTGGTGCGGGATTAGAGAGAGGGGAATGAAGTTTTTGCCAGGTCCCAAATTACCACGTCCGTGTAGTACATGCCTACCTACGATGGCCAGATATTTTGCAAATTACATCTCATTAATCATCTAAATCCAGGTAGTATTTCAGCCAGTCTGTTCTAGACGGGCTCATGAGTAATTCATATCGAAGGGACTCGAGGCCCGTGTTACGAATACGAAAATATTTTTACATTTTTACTAAGTGTGTTAAACGTATTATGGACATTTCGGGCATTGCTAATTGTTTTTTTTTTTACAGTAGAAAGAGGCAAACGAGGCCATTATGACTACCGACACGCGCCCCCCTCCTTCCTCTGCCCTCCATTGCCTACCGGCTACTTACACACCGCACGAAACGCGACAGCACAGCCGTCATTCTACGCCGGTGTCGTGTAAGCGAGAGACACATCCCCGGTCGTACCGGCTCAATTCGGCTACATACAGGCATGCATCATGCAGGCAGTGTGGCACTAACTCTTACAAGTGTAGTGTCATTATCGCATTGTAGTTGCAGCGTAACTGATGAAGCACACTATAGACTCGTGAAATCACGGCTATCTCCATTGTGAGGGTTTATTTTACTTACTTACTTACTTTGTAAGCTAAATACCTACGGTCTTCGGAAGTCACCTAAAGATATTGATTGTTTGTTTGCCCCATTATATTAATATACCACTTAATACACTTTTTCCTTTTTGTTTTACGCAGGAGAATGCGTAGAATAAATCTTTAATTCATGTGGCTCGCTGAGTTTGTATCGCCGGTTCTTCTCAGGGCAGGGCTAAGGTTGAACCGGTGGTAGATGTAATTTTTGAAAAGCAATTCTTAAAAATTTATTTTGAATAAAAACATTTTGATTTTGATTTTATAAAAATGTTATACGTCCCTCCCCCCAATTGTCCTCCCCTTGTCGTGATGAGGAGCTTGCGTGCTACAATGATCCGTAGGGTTATGCTGGATGGGTGCAACCGTACTGGACAGTCCTGCGATGGGTGGTCAGACGAAGTAGAACTCCAGGAGATGGTGAGACTGGGTCAGCCCTATTCTAGAGGCGATTACAGGTCGTCTGTAAGTCTGTAATGCCGGTGAAACTCAGTATCTAAAGTGCCACAACATACAACACACTACAACACATACAAATTTCACGCATTCCGACGCCAAACATACATACACGCTTACGCATACTCACAATATGGTTATCCATATTTAATATTATAAACGCGAAAGTGTGTTTCTTTGTTTGTCATACTTTCACATCAAATCTGATCAACGGATAAGAATGCCATGGGCAATTTTTTTCTACCATGCGCGCAAAGCCGCGGATAACAGCTAGTACAGAATAAGTCTAAATCGTAATATCACGTTATTGAAGCTGAAACGAGATTTATGCTGAGATATCTAAGGAGAAAAGGTTAAACGCTAAAAATCTGTAACCTTTTTTCGAGTAACGGTTTACAACGACTCTAAAAACTTAGGGCTCAGAAAATGAAACGTTGCAATCCAGTTACAAATCAGGTCTTTAGGCTTTAGTATAATACACAGTCATCATCATCAACAACAATATTAGGAAAAAAAATACGAGAGTGCAACCGCTGCAACTACATACTGTGACTTTTGTGTGACGAATCTTAAAATTTCACTCTCACAATTTATTATGACGCGCCTAAAAAAGTATAAATTCAAAAAATTACTGATGCATATTATGACGATCGATTGAATTAGTGGTACGCGCTGATCGCGACCAAACCGCGGTCGACCAAAGCGTGATTGAGGGTTTGAATTAGGGATAGGTAAATTTTTATATTTTTAAATATTTCTTTTTTAAAAACTATAATATTTTCTTTCTACTAATAAAAGAAAATTATTCAATGTCGTTGTCTAGTACCCGTAAAAGATTCACACAGTAGGTACTTAGCACTTAGCTAGGCTAACATTCCACATACATTCCACATCTTGGAGTCTTCATCATTAAAACCAGACGTGTTTTTAATTTTTTTTATGTATACAGGAAATATTTTAATGAAAAAATCATTTTAAGCATCACAACCGTACTGCAGCGTTGATTCACTTTGCCTTAAAACTCATTGTACGCGTAGCGATCAAGTCAGTTCTAATGAACTGACTTGCAATCAGATGTTTACCAGCTTCTATTAAGGGGAAGCGCTATTGTAGTAATTTTTTTTTTTTGTTTTTTGATATATCTTGTTTTTTCTTTTTGTATTTGAATATTACAAACTGGCTACCTTCCGCAGCTTCGCTTGCGTGGATTTCGGACGTACAAAATGGAATTATACATATAAACCTTCCTCTTGTATCACTCTATCTATTAAAAAAAACCCAACAAAATCTGTTGCGTAATTTTAAAGACTTAAACAAACAGACACACAGACAGTGGAAAGCGACTATGTAATTATGTAGGATACCTTTCATCCCACATTAAAACAGGTGTCTCGTTTTCGTGGACATGCTGTATAGTAGCTGCAACACTAAATAGTTACCCATCCTGTGTATCACAGGCGTAACTCAGCTCAGTACAAGTGAGGTCATAAATTTCATTCAGATTCTCCTCTTAATATTTGTCTTCCACTGAATTTATTTGTCCGAGAGCATTTCGTTACGCCGAGATTCGTTTAATTATTTGTTTGTCTTTAATATTTGCCGACGGGAGATTCAAATTTCAACAAAAATGGATATTTTAATGAAGTCGGATTTGAATTACGTTCTGTTCTTTTGTAATATACCTATTAGTTAAATTTCCTTATTACAAAGCCCTTTGGAGCATTAGGATATTTATTTGTGCGTTTGTGTCGGAAGTCATTTGAAATTTTAATATTTTTTCCTTATTAAACGATCTGCAGATACTGTAAAGAGATTGAATACATTTCTTTAAATGCTTATAGAAGCCCTTCGGAGTTCGGAAATTCAGCTTGAGCATGCATTTCTTGCACTTCCTAAGTTTATGCATTTAATTACGAAATACTAAGTTAAATACATTTACGCAACACCATCTGCTATGAGTAAGGATCCGATGGGTGCCTATGACTGGCATAATATACATTAAAACGCCTCGAGTGCCATGACAGTGCCATGCCAGTGCCCGGATTATTCGTAACAGGGCACCTTGGCGACTGGCCAGTCCTTCACAAGGGTATCGGGCTCCTCCAAGAGGAGGGTCTATTCGACTACGTAATTCAGGTCCATCCGAGGTCGTGAGCGTGCAATGGGTTCTTATACTCTCAAGAGAGATGGAGAATTTTCGACAAACAACACGCCAAATTTAGTGATTATAAAAAGTAATGTTGAGGCATACTTACGTTGAGCTTAACCATATATGGTACTTGGAGGTGGGAGGAAACTAAAATCTTATAAAACTAATAATAAGGGTTAAACTTATAAGGCGCATAATAAGGGTTCCGTTTATTTTTTAGGTACGGAACTCTAAAAACGAGACAAATAATGCAAATAATGCAACCGAATTAAAAGTAAATCGTTTCAAGGGTGCAGCAGGTTATTAATTAATTATTCAGCTCGCCGCGCTCCAGTGGTGATGTATGCGCGGTGACTGCTGTTGTTAAATTATCCAGTCGCCAGGCGGGAGCCAGTGTGTTCGTTGTAGTCTAGAATTTATTAGCACTTAAATTACTCTGGTCTTAGATATATGTTTTCACTTTAAACGGTAATGTAGACAGTTTTTACTAGAAGTATCTCGTGAGTACAACGGCGGCCATTTATCTAAGGACTAGCCTATCTAACCTAACTATGCAAGAAATTGTGTAGTACCTTTACAAGTGTGCGAAATACAAAATGTTAGTGGCCCTTGTTTGCCACCAGAAGGTTCCGTCAGCTCGTTCTCTCCTTTATTAGCTGTAAAAAATGTCTCGTACACGCTGTTAAATTTATTGAAGGGTCTAAAGCTGACGTGAGTCTATCTAACATTATGTAACGAGTAATAACATAAACACTTCACAGAAATAACATAAGCAAGCATTTCAACTTTACTGATTATATGTTGTTACAGCTCTGTTGATATTAAAGGTAACGCAAAATGTGTTGTTACAACGCTCTTGATTGTATGTGAGACATCGCACACTAAAAGCATCGCTTCACTGTTATTAGAGAAAACATTTCAAGTAACGGAAGTGTGGCTTTGATATCGACACAGTAACTTAGTTGACGCTAATTGCTTGTCAACAACACTAAGTCAACTATGCTTGGAGTGATAATATAGCCAGAGTAAATCCGTCCGTCTATAGACTTTTCAGCGGTTGTCTACGCTTCATTACTTATTAGTCATCTAATAAATCCTATTACAGAAAAGGAATAATCACTACATTGTTTAAAACAAAGTAGCTCTCCGCCGTCTGTGTGTCTGTATGCTTAGATCATTAAAAGAACGTAACAGATTTGGATGGGTTTTTAAATAGATGGAGTGATTCAAGAGGAAGGTTTATATGTATAATAACTCCATTTTTGAAGCTCGAAATCCACGCGGGCGAAGCTGCGAGCGGAAGCTCGTAAAAAAAAGAAGTTAAAGTAAAACGTGAAAACGGAGCGTTTTTATAGTGTTTAGCTCTAGTTTTGTAGCGTCTCACTCAAGACTCTCAAGTAGTTTTGGAGGTTATTCGGTACAAACATACTAAAAATGTTTCCTCTTTATTATATTAAAGTATAGTTATACAAATAAAGAAGAACCAATTTCATATTATGGGTTTTTTTTTTTATGGTATAGGAGGGCAAACGAGCAGTCGGAGCCATTTTCATGACTACCGCCGCCCACAAACATCCGCATAGAGGCTATACAGATGCGCTGCCCTCCTTTCCCCTCCCACCTCCATGGGCCATGGGTTATATCCCGTCCCACCATTATGTAGTGCCCATCAAATGTCTGAGTGACCGTGCATGAAATTTGAAATACCACAACACGCAAGTTGTAATATACTTGCAACTTATCTTGTTATGCAGTTCTAACGAGTTAGGGCCACAGCACAACCAGAGACTCTATGCGCCTGTGATGATGTGGTGTCAGATGTCGGCAGTCCTGAAAATACACAGATTCTCGCAAATAGTATATTATAGAATAGGTTAAATAAAATATATCTTTCGCTTTGTTTGCTTTCAAAGGCTTGAATTGTAACGTTTGCTGTGGAAGAGTTGAACCCCCTAATACAAGCATCAAATATGCTTAAAAGGGGGTTCAGGCCACAGTTTACGAAACATGTATTTAGTAAAGAAATAAAGATTATTTATTATTATGAAAATGGTTCCGACTGCTCTTTTGGCCTTTTAAATCATAAACAAGGAATCAAGACGTAAATTTCAGCGTTTTAGAGAAAAAGGACAGACGTACAGACAGACGGACAACAAAGCGATCTCTTAAGGTTTCTGTTTTTTCTCTTTGAGATACGGAACCCTAAAAAGGATTTAATAATATTTAGAAACGGATCGTTTCGAAATACCAATAGCTGTTGGATTTAATGCAATAAATTCTTTTTAATTGGTCCAATTTGGCCCTGAAAGGCCGCTAGCCTTTTATAGGCTTCAAAGTTACTGCCTTTAATTAAGAGTACTTTATTTAAGCAATTAATATTTTCGAAGCTCAGTTTGGAGTTCTATTCTTTTTAATTAAAAAAACAGTTAATTATCGAGTAACATGAAACATTCTGGGAATATTTTATTTTTGTTTTCGTCCCTTTTATGTGTTTTGTAACACAACACTAATTTCGTTAAGGTTTATTTTTTATTTTACACACGGTTTTAAAATAACTTTTTAAATTAATTCTATATGTTGGGTATATAATATCCCTGAGACGCTGACCTCAATATTACTGGACTGCTAATCCTGAAGGCCACCATTGACGCCATTCGAACTAACCAATATGGCCGGTAGGACTAAAATTTTGCCTAATGCGCTTTTACGCTAATATTCTATACACGTATTGTGTCAGTTTTGTATTGTGGCGCAGGCGCAGTTTGGTAAGTTTCTGTTTTTATTTTCCCTGCGCGCAGTATGCGACATTTTCCTAATTTTATTTTAGTAAGAGTACTACTACTACTACACCCTTACGCTGTAACGCAATCGTAGCTCAATTAGCGCTTCTAGTTAATTTTCGAAGGATGAGGAGGACACCGCCGTCGCCCGCTTCCGCTTCCCGCTACTCGCTACGCGTATGTAAGCGCCCCACGTCGTCAAGTTAGTCTATTGCTGTCGGCAGAATAGGAACCCGGGACGTCGCGCTCATGATTGCTCTCCAAAACACGTTTTGTTAGTGGCGAGTAGTAATTTGTGCTAGCTGTGTAATGCATATGCAACTCGGACGCGGTAAGTTGGAACCTGGCAAGAATGCGAGGAATACTCTCTAGCCTTGCATTTCCCCCGATGTCGTCCAAATATGGCAACATCGGCGGTGGTGCAGGGGTAGACAGCGAATGAATGAAATTTTTGCCAGGTTAGTACACGTTGCGATGCATTACATTAAGTACATGCACTTATTGTTTTCGTTACAGATACCCTAGCCGGTAAAAAAATAATTTATGCACAAAGTACTAACTACTATGTGTGTTTGACGACTTGTCTATAAAAGGTGGTAATAAAATATACACAAAGAAAAATATGTCTAGATAATAATTATATTATTATTATTTTTTTTTATGGTATAAGGGGGCAAACGAGCAGTTGTAGCCATTTTCATGACTACCGACGCCCATAGACATCTGTATAAGAGACTATACAGATGCGCTGCCCCCTTTTTTCAAAACTAATCGTACTTAAAGCTGTTTGTTTTCCAATGAAACAAAAATATAAATAAAAAACGTGTGTGCTTTAGATCACACAATGGGCTATTTTCCAAGTTTTCAAAAACCACTCCAGAATGTTTATCAGTGATCAATGAACTTATACATTTTTTTATTTTTTATTCTGACAAGTATTTACTTTCAAATTTTAAATTCAAAATTCAAAATTTTAAAGACCCGCGAAAACGCTTCTATAAGCAAAATGGCGTCCTGTGACGTAGATATTCTGTATCCTAAATGTCAATTAGTGAATGACTTATGTATGTGACTTATTTCATATGTAGCATTTGTTTATTTTGTAATCTCTTTGTAATAACAAACATTTGTACTAAGTATCAACATTTAACAGTGACCATAATATTAAAATTATGACCTACAACTTTTGACAAATGACAATTGACAACTTAGTTACTACGCATATTACGGTACCATAGAGCTCACGCAATACTGACGTCATAATCAATTTCAAGTCGTTTCGTATCACGTGACTCATGAATAAAAATACGTATTTTTAAAAATTGATTATAAAATGAAATATTGATTATTTACTAATTATTTCACTATATAATGACTTCATAAATCATATTAATTAAAGATTACATTCAATAAGCTTATATTTTTAATACAGGAAAATAGCCCATAGAAGTAAAACTTAATTATAGATTTAATACACCAATTCATTGCCATAGTTACAATGGCATAACATGTAATATGATATTTATTTTTTAAATACAAAATAGAAACACGCATCATTTTGAATTTGAATGACAACTTCCGTTGGCCTCGCCCGATCAACACATTTTTGTAACGCTCTCCAGCTTACTCCATAAGTAAGGCGCGCGAAAAAAGTTTTATTTCAATAAAGATACACAGTTGATAAACTACGTTCGAATTCAGATCAATGCCGAGCTCGCTATAACACAAAAGGTCCAACTACATAGACACGTCTCTTGTTTACTCACATGTTTGTGGCGGTAATTCCCCGGGCTCTCATCTGCTCGTATTAAGGTATAAAGACAAATTTAATGGCACACGTTTCGTTTTAAAACAAACAAAAAAAGGTGCTATTATATCCCGTAAAACTGATGTCGTTTTGTAAATACCTATATTTTTTTTAATTAAAGAAGCTGGCATGAAAATTAATTGATCTTTGCGAATGGATAAATAATTTTATTAAAATTCTCAACTCTAGATAATTGTTTTCTGAATAAAACTAAAAATGCTAAAATGAAACTAATATCGCTCTGTAAAGACAAAAAGTCAGATCTCAAGTAAAGTCAAGCTAATAATTTTACACGCCCTAACTCTAGGAGTCGCAAATTCACAAGCTCTATACAAATGACCAGGCTGGCGCAGTGGTACAGGGCTCGGGTAAGCGGAGCATGTTGCGCCGGGGGTCGCGGGTTCGAATCCCGCCTTGGTCATGGATGTGTATCTATGTATTTACATGTATTTCTATAATAAAAATCTTAAATATATAAAATTTCTTAAATGTATAAAACATATTAAATATATTTCCGTTGTCTAGTACCCGTAACACAAGTCCTTACGGTACTTAGCACGGGGCTAGGCTAACGTGGTGTGTAAAGTCCACAGACACATTTTTCCACAGACACATTTTTTTTATAGGTCCCAATACTAATTTAGATTCCAAAAAAATTAAAACGCGTCCTAAAAAAGCGCTAATTACGTTTTTAATATGATCGAACCCCCGCAAAACAAAAAAAAAATATTGAACCTCCCCGTTCTCCTCACCCAAATGTTACCACCGCGCCATCTGACAGTTATTTAGGTAGTTTCGTGTGGTTTGCATCTATGTTTTAAGGATGCCTACATACTTACAGGTACCGACCTGTACAGGTTTTGTCGGTGCCGGTAACCGGTAAACGGTTTCTCTATGTAAGCACCCTTAGTTATAACAGCGACATTGGCTGATCGGTTTCCCCTTATCTTACCGTAAAAACACCATTTCTACCTGGATATTCTTATCTACTTTATGTATAATACTAGCTTCCGCCCGCGGCTTCGCTCGCGTGGATTCGGACTTCAAAAATGATATGTATCTGATGCCTCTCGCATTATTGGTATTGACGTAGTACCCAGATTATGGGTACTGGAACAGGTCTACAACCTAGTGGATTCGAGAGGAGGACACCGGCATCCGCCCGCAGACAACGGCCGAGGGAGTGGAAAAGCCGCTATCTGATGCGCTTCCACTGGTTCACACAGGCATGACGTCGTCGGGACTGGTCCTATGGAAGCCTGACAGTCCCTTAAGGAGAAGTCTGGCTTTTTCACCGAGTCAAGCCTCTTGCTGGAGAGGTCCTGTAGCAAATACGGGACCTTTCATTCAAAAGCGCCTAAAGGCCCGGTTTAGTCGGTAGGGGCACTCAAACGTCGAGTCCGACACTGTACCTAGGAGTCACTCGGGCTTCGTGGAAGCGTGCGTCACAGCATTACCCTGCAACAACAATAAAAAGGTCTACAGTAGTATTTGAATTCATGGTCAATTTGGCATATGGCATAAGATGGATTAGTGGTAAAGCAGGATACCATACGTAGTTCAAAGTAAAGCTCTAAATACTCAGAAATCAGATGTAGTTTACAGGTGCCATAACTTAGATATAAGCAGGTTAGATATTCTATATACTGGTTTATAATTTCCCATTATTCATCTTCCACCGAATTTATTTTTCCGTCAGTATTTCGTTCCGTCGAGATTCGTTAAATTGATTGTTTGTCTTAGAATATTTTTCGACGGAAGATTAAAATCATAGCGAGATGGATATTTTAATAAATTCGGATTTGAATTTCGCTGTCCTTTTATACTCCATTAATTATTTTTCATAAATACGAGGGAAGTAAAGCAGCCGTTGGGCCATAATGGGGAGGCGGAGGAAGGAGAGCGACGCATCTGTATAGCCGCTATACGGATGTCTATGGGTGTCGGTATTCACGAAAATAGCTCCGATTGCTCGTTTGCCTCCTTATACTATTAAAACATTCCCCTTTCTTTTTACTGAACACAATCTTATTAATATTATAAATGCGAAAGTTTGTATGTTTGTTTGTTTGTTACTTCTTCACGCAAAAACTGCAGAACTGATTTTCATGAAATTTGGCACACACATAGAGGGTAACTTGGATTAACACAAGATAGTTTTTATCCCGAAAAAATGTTCCTACACGATGCCATGGGATGATTTTCCACGATATCGAAATTTACGCGAGTGAAACTCCGTACTACTACTACTACTACTACGTAAAATCAGTTCATTTTTTCGATTCGAACAACAATACAAATTGTACAAGATTCGTAGCTAATAGTTTTAATAATATTTGTAAAAAAACATGGGGCGTTGTAGTATTTTAAGGTGTAAAAGTGTTACCGAAAGAAGAGATACGGTCGTAATTGTCATTTCATTTGTAAGTATACTCTGTTATAAGAACGTTTAGCCCTCAGTTTTGTCTCTAGCTATTTGGTATAAGGCAGAATTTATAATTCTATAATTGAAATATGGCACACTAAAAGTTTTGCACGAAAATGGAATTATGTCGAAAAGATTTTAGAGCGATGTTTTTTTTTGATTTTAAAAGCTCTCTCTCTCTCTGTAAGACTGTACCGCTCGTCTTCAAAATGATTTTGGAAGAGAAACACCTTGTTTGAGCACCGTGAGACGATGGTTTGCTGAATTTGAGAGAGGTCAAGTTTCTTTACACGACGAATTTCGTGAAGGGCGGCCTTCAACTGCCGTCAAAGAAAATAATGTGGCTACTGTTAAGCGGCTAATTGAAGAAAGACGCGTATTACCTATGAGACAATTCGAGGACTGTTGGGGATTGGTATGAGCCAAATTCAGAAAAAAATATAAAAACAATTGAAAGTTAGGAAAATTTGTTGTCGTTGGATCCCTCATGAACTGACAGCGGAGCAGAAGCGGGCTCGCGTGGAATGGTGCTCACAGATGTTACTGAAATACGACCACGGACATTCTAATGCTGTTAATGACATTGTCACAGGAGAGGAAACGTGAATTTATTGTTTTGAACCCGAAAAAAAACAGCAATCTTGTGAATGGGTGTTTGAAAATGAGACCAGGCCTACAAAAGTAAGGTAGACGAGAAACGTTGGTACAAAATTGATCGCGTTTTTTTTCTCAGCTACGGATCCCAATTGTACAATTCTACTTGAAGATCAAAAGTGTTAATGCCGAGTGGTATTCTACCATTTGTTTGCCCACGGTGTAAGAAAA
>LUGF01030889.1:0-14811 GCA_001625245.1 Calycopis cecrops
GCATCTGACGTAAAACATTCACTATTCCCGTTTAAACGATTCTCTCAGTTCTCGCGCATTATACGCGCCGCAGCGTATGTCCTACGATTCATTCATAATACACGCAATAAAAACAATAAGCGTACGGGCAGTATTGGTGTCGACGAGCTGACAGAATCAACGTTATTATTAGCTAGATTGTCCCAACTGGAGTCGTTTCCAGACGAGTTTGAATTTTTAGCTAATAAACAGGCACTCAAATCAAAACATCAATTAACGAAATTAACGCTCTTTATGGATAATGATAAACTAATCCGCGTTGGTGGTAGGATCGAAAATTCTCTCCATTTTTCATTTGACAAGAAACACCCGATTTTAATACCCAGTAACATATATTCGGACAACGGACGAAACTTTGTGGGTCTAATGAACGAGTTTAGCGATTTCTTAACGAGATGTAGTTCAGAAATTGTTGATTACGCGACGAGTCAACAAATTAGATTTCACTTCATAGTTCCATATGGGCCTCATTTCGGTGGTTTGTGGGAGGCTGGTGTAAAATCATGCAAGCACCACCTGCGCCGCGTAGTAGGTAACGCTCATCTCACATATAAGGAATTTAGCACGGTGTTGACGCAAATTGAAGCAGTCTTAAATTCCCGCCCCTTGTCCCCCATGTCCTCTGATCCGCAGGATTACTCACCTCTGAGTCCAGCCCACTTCCTCATTGGCCGGACCCTGACGTCACCAGCGTGCGATGACCTCCGAGACACTGCTGTTCATCGACTCGACCGCTACCAGATGATGGAACGCATCTGTCAGCACTTCTGGGAGCGTTGGACCAAGGAGTACATTTCGGAGTTACAAACGCGATCGAAATGGAGACTACATGATGAGGACCTTCACCCTAACACGTTAGTTGTGATTAAAGATGACAATCTTCCTCCACTTAAATGGCACCTGGGGCGTGTTGTAAAAACCATCCGTGGAAAAGACGGTGTAGCACGAGTCGCAGACATCCAGACCGCAACAGGCATCGTGAGACGCGCATACACGAAGATCTGCCCTCTAGTGTCCCAGCCTGCCCAAAAGGAATAAGAGAATTTCGAAAGGCAACGCTTTCAAGGCCGGGGGCATGTTCGGACCTCCAGCTCCATCTATGGAGGAGCGGCGTAAAACGTTCGTGTCGTCATGTTCGAGATCTTTTCGGCAACGGTCGCTAATCGCTCGCCAATTTTAGCCAACACACATCAATATTGTTCCCTGTACGGTGTACCTAATTTGTAATCTAAAATAATAAAGCGCATCTGTTGACACTGAAGAAATTTTTTAATTGAATCACCGCATCCCCTACAGAGTGTATAATGAATATTAACACGCTATAAAGCTTAGATAATAATACTGATTGGATAATGATTATGACCGGAAATCCTTAACATCAACTGGCTAGTATTAAAAGCCTTAAATTAATAAATGTTTTTATGACACAAATCATTGAAGTAAAAGGCACAATAAACATATTAATTTAAGATTTCCACTCCGAAAAAGTGGACTGTAAATAATAATAACATATTTTTCGTTTTCCTAAAAGCTTCGGCGTGTTATTTAATATCTTTTGTGGGCCATCTGAGACTCACAATAAGTCTTAATGTTTTCGAAAGCGTATTTCACGTGAATACTAAAGAAAATTAAATAGAAAAGCCTATGGGAGTTTATCTGGGAGGAGAGGTATAGTAAGAGGTAGTGCCACACTGCATGCATGCATGTAGCCGAATTGGGTCGGTACCGGGGACCTCTCGCTTACACGAAGCCGACGTAAAGTGACAGCTATGGTTTCGTGTTTCGTGCGGTGTGTAAGTAGCCGGTGGTCCATGGAGGTGGGAGGATAAAGGAGGCCAGCGGTAGCATGCGAATGTTTTTTGCCATTTTCATTACTAATTCATAACTTTACGGTTATACAGTTGCGTCGCCTTCTTTGCTCCTACCGCCACCGGCTACGGCGCACGAAACTCTACAGCACAAATGTCACTTTACTCCAGTATTGAAAAAGCTAGAAGTACCTCAATGGTCGTGCCGGCCCAATTCGGCTACATATACATAAGCAGTGAATTCGCCGCCGCGGTGTGCGGTGAAGCGGATCTCAAGTTGCATGGGCTCTATTAAATCCGTTGATACCAAACACACGTACACCGCCGGACCGCGCGGTCGAGTCCTGCTCTCGCCGCCACAGTTCCACCGCGCTGCCGTCCGCGCTGAGGGACGGTACCTCACACACGGGGACACGCATAACCGCGGGGATCATCGTGTGTACCACTACTTCAGAATCCATTCTTGTCAGTGTCTGGGATCAAGCTGGTCGAAACCGCATAAAAGCCATCCGCACGGACAGGCGAGCAAACCGCCTTACCGCTCTGAGCACCGCTACGAAATCCACTTTACCGCCTCCGCCCGACGCGGTGGTGAGCGGTGCCGTGTGTTTATCGTCTTACTGTGAACGCACGATGATATTATAATACCACAACTAGGTACAGTATATTGCCCTAGATAACATATTAGGAACCACTGTTGTACCTGTGTGGTGTGTGTACTGTAGTATAGAGGAAACTCTATACTCATATCAAATGAAACCTCTGCGTTTGATATATTTTTATTAGAAAAATATAAGTTCGAATTTGAATTATGGAACTTATATTTTTCTTCTTGTCAGAAAAAAGATTATTCTACAAGATTCTGTATATACGGGGACGGATTGAAAGAATGTCGATCTCTTAGCTATAACTTAGATTCTTAAATAAAATACATGTATTCAATATGATGTTTCTGAATAAATATTTCAATAATATCAAGGTGTTTATGTTTAATCTCATTGGCTAGAATTAACCCAGGTGGGATAGAAATATTAGGCAAGTTTATTAGTCTAGGGCTTTGTAGGTTTTACAGTTTTTTAGGTAATACCGCTAGCAGAAGTGACTACGCCCCCTGAACAATCTACAGACTAGAGGCAGCGGTACTACAACTGGCGGAGGCGCCGGGTAGGGCGCACGTCGGGCCTGCGCCCTGTTCCCGACGTCGCTGCACATTTGGGTGGTAATAGCCACCACGGTCACCGGTTGGCGGTCCACCCGATGGCTGCTGTTGTGGCAAAAGAATGAATGGCATTGACGGTGATATTTTAACAGCATTACCCTCATTGAAATATGCATGTCGTAGTCAAAACTGGAATTCCTTTAAAATGATAAGAGGTTGTTTTATTTTCTCACGCACTGGCCTTTGATTCTTCAATTGATGTAATCACGATGGATACAACTTTGACTTTGTATTCAGCTTGAATTGGATTAATTGATTAATTACGATTATATGTAAGGCTGATTATAAATGTAATTTCACTTCTAGGACTAGTATAACGAACGAGATGAAAGTTTCTGGAAAATTGTAGGGATATATCTGGAAAGGGAGGTAGTTTTTTTGAACAATGTATAACTTGTAGTTTATTACGCTAGAGAGGTAGACTAAATATTTTTTTTTTAATTGTTTGCGTAAACAAATCGCCATAGCTTTTACAGGGTTTTTGCTATGGAGAGTTTGATTTTAGTAAAGTATAAAAATTTCCACCTTGAATCTTGGAAATAGATTTTATGGAAATTTGATATTGAATACTAAAATCAGGCTGTTTCACCTTAAGAAAGATTTGTATTCCTGTCTACAGTAATGTTCCCCTGTGAGGTAGGTAAACGTTGCTTATTGGTTTGTATAAGTTTGGCTAGATTTATCCAAACTTATTTTATGAGAGGAGGGGATAATGTAGTATAGAGGAAACTCTATACTCATATCAAATGAAACCTCTGCGTTTGATATATTTTTATTAGAAAAATATAAGTTCGAATTTGAATTATGGAACTTATATTTTTCTTCTTGTCAGAAAAAAGATTATTCTACAAGATTCTGTATATACGGGGACGGATTGAAAGAATGTCGATCTCTTAGCTATAACTTAGATTCTTAAATAAAATACATGTATTCAATATGATGTTTCTGAATAAATATTTCAATAATATCAAGGTGTTTATGTTTAATCTCATTGGCTAGAATTAACCCAGATGGGATAGAAATATTAGGCAAGTTTATTAGTAGGTTTTACAGATTTTTAGGTAATACCGCTAGCAGAAGTGACTACGCCCCCTGAACAATCTACAGACTAGAGGCAGCGGTACTACAGTACCTATTTCCTTACATTTTCTTACGACACGAAATGTACGAAGGCCTTATTTATAGGTCTTATTTATTCCGTATAATAATTAGGTATTCTGTATTAACAAGGAGTGCTAATGAAGCATCATAAAGTAATGATTAAACATAATAATATATGTAGGAACGTTTTACAATAAAACAACTTTACTAGATTTTATCGCGGCTTATTTATTTATGTTACAAGCCCGGGTAGACCACCCGTGAATACAAATTCTGTAAAGCTTCTGAAATGTCGGGCTTGTAAAATAACTAAATAAACCGTGATAAAATCTGTTGAAGTTGTTTTATTGTAATGAGTAATATTCACATAATAGAATATTATGTAACTAGTGAATAAAGGACGGATTTAAAGCGAGGGCTGTAGATGAGTAACGAGCAAGTAAAGGATCCCAACGAATGAATCACGAGCGCAGCGAGTGATTTAAGATGATTGAATCACGAATGCAGCGAATGATTCAACTGTTAGAATCCTTAGCGACGCAAGTGATTCATGGCCCTCGATATAAATTCATACTTTATTCAGGAGTTGCATAGGTACTATACTTTATTCATTGAATACGAGAAAAAGACATAATTTAAGCGAAAATAGAAAATTAATCAAAAAATAAATGTTACATTAATTGAAATGGACATTAAAATTAGAGCAATGACTGAAATTAAGCGTAATTTTCTTATTTTTATCAATAGGGTCAACTTGTGAAACAATATTTTTTATACCATACCTACTCTAAAAAGCTTATTTTATTCACGCAAAACAGTGAATCAAAAGGCCTTTTATTCACTATTTTGTTTTCATTCACTGTTTTGGTGTTTGAATTTGGTACACAAAAATATATCCGATCTCCATTTCAAATTTCAATGCTTACACAAACTCCTTGCGCTAAGATTCGAAATTCAAACTCTTTGGTGCAAATAAATGGATCGCAAATCATCTCATGAAGATGGTAAATGTAAATATAACAATCGAATAGAAATTCACTCACATGTAGGTACTTTATTATGTTCATTTCCTTTACATGTTCAGAGCGCTCTCGCGTATTAGAATATGCACTTTACAAACACGCAAAGAGATGCAATATTACGCATCATAGATATAATATGGACGTAGATAGTATACGAAACTCAGGAAGGATATTTACATAGTACAAGTTAGCATACTCACATAATGTATGATGTAACAAGCTGAAGGTCAAAAGATAAGAAGAAGTTATTCGCACAACAGCCTTATACAATTTTGTTTGTTTAGTGTCGTCTAACCCAGCCTCACCTCAATTTTCATCTTGTCACACAAAGGAGGACGTTAAATTTAATCCAACACTTTGAGAACCTTCGATAACTGCCGCGAGGTCCAGAATAATGAGTTCAAGGCAACGTAGTCGAGGGTTTTATGAGACTCATAAAGGCAGTGCCGAGTCACTCCGACGTGCTCTAGGAAGGGTTCATTCATCACAGGAATTATTATCAGCTAATGTTACGTCCCGTACAATGCCGTGTTATCCAATTTTCACGATGGAGTCTATCTCTGTAGAGAGTAGAACATAATATAGTGCACAAATGCCGCATACATTTGTGCACTATACGTTGATGATATGACTCACAAGAGCACTCTTTTTTTATCTTATTCTCGTAATCCGATAGGAAGGTAGTCCGACACGTCCGGAGAGAAATCAGGTGCAGGACCGCCGGCTTCACGTGCACGGCATGACCAAGGCGTGGGGGTCGCACCGCCATCTTCGAACTATAATGAGAAGATAAAATCCTAACAACACTTTTTGGTCTTATCTTTTTTTTCCCAGCGGAACGATTACGCACACGGAACATCTTGTACGCGAGGCATTTTGGCATATTACATTATAACATAGAATGTAAACTAGGTATAAACGATATCTATTCTATGTTTCTTATTTATTCATTAAATTTGTTATATACAAATTATAGTTATATAAAAAAAAAACAATGAAATACAACTATATTACCTATATTTATTTATTTCTGAAATAAATTATCACTTTTTCGACATAAAAAACTCTAACATGGCTTATGTTACTTGCTAAAATAATCTCTCGTGATAAATCTGATGTGATTTACAAGGTATAATCTTTCTTTGTATGATATATTTTGAAGCAGGGAATGTTACATAGAGGCACATTACAATGTGGACAGTAAGAAACGGTACCCTTACGGACCCTTTTGCCGGTTTCTTTTTTTATGACATCAGCGCAAACTTTGCACACCCTGCTGCGTACTTCTTTCTTTTACGAAGATGGTATTCTACCTAAAAACTGTCGACCAGTTAGTCTTGTAAGAGCACCTGTCGCATGTGGACTTTGAGACACTTGCTCCTCCTCATTCCAGCCTCCATCGATGGCCATGTCTTCACCAGCTTGTGTTAGAAATTGAGCGAATCCTTTTCGAGCTGTAGTTTACATGCGCTTTGTAATAAATTACTGCGTTTAACATTGAGTTTGCCACTAGATGGAAAAACATCATTTTCCACCTTTCATTGACTTTCGGTGGAGAGAGTACGACACATATTCATTTGGGTCGATAATATCCTGCCATAGCTGAGCCGAAAGAGACTCGTAACCCTTTACACGCGTAGACATAATTACATTGTCGAAACACGGAACACAACAATTTTAATTCATTACAAAATCAGGAAGATAAATGTCAATAAAGACGTTTTTTCTCATTTTGAAACACGGAACACAAAAATTTTAATTAATTACAAAATCATGAAGAATAAATGTAAAACACTCAATTGAATTATAGACCCGGCACCTGAATAGTTAAATGAAATACGAGTTTGAGAGAGAGAGAGAGAAAAATTATGTATGTTAAATTAAGAAAATTAATTGAAGTTCTACAATAATTATTGTTTTCTAATCTCGTGTGTTGCTACATAAGAGATTAGAAATTGTCCTGGAAAAAAACATAAATATGTAATTGTTTGTATTTCTTGCTGCTTACAAAGTACAAACTATATTCATTTAATAGAACTATAATGAATAATAATAAATATAATAAAATACAAAAATGTGTATTTTGGTGAGCCAACATACTATGTATACATATATTTCGTATAATTGAAATTTTTATTCGTTGCATTTTATTAAAATGAATTTATTTCGAAAATCAGGCGCAAAACGAAGATTTTTACGATAAAATTTAAACAAGCTCCTGCATCTCCTGATGGTAATGGACTCATTAGACACTCTTTATCGGCATTAGCTTGAAAGTCCCTCAACTTCAATGTGAGAATCTCCTTTTTCGAAGTCGGCGACATCACCAAAACATACTCCTTACTGTATAAATACTTTTCTGAATACCGCATCAAAGTCGGTCCAGTCAATACTGGAAATCGTCGACGAACTTGTAAATTAACATACATACATACGAAATGCCACCCATGTGATCGTTACAAATAGATCTCCAAATACACATCGTTCAATAACAGAAAAATAGGCACTTTTCTAGTTAGTATTTAATTTTTAATCATGAAATAACGTTGTTTGTAATAAAATAAATATATTTAAAATTATATAAAAATAAAAATGAGTGCAGTTTTCATTTCTACTTGTTCTAGTACACGAGTAGGTCTTCTTGTTACATCGAATACATATGAGAGTCATCAATTGATCGAAACCAATACCAATATCAATACGTAGTGGTTATATTTAGGGGTACGTAAATTTCGTTTTTACGAAGTAGATGCGATAAAAGCTAAATCTGCATTTTATTTGCGATAAAAGCGAAATTTGAAAATTAAATACTTTCGCACCTTTTTACGTTACGTGCTTTCAAATGCTGATCAGACGCGCTAACAATTATTACGTATATTGGTCGGTCAAGAATCTCATGTGGATGTAATGCGAGTTTTAGCTGCATCAAAATCTTGCTACCCTGGATTTGCAAAAGCAGCTGTTCAATGTCTCAATTGCCCTGTCAATAGTGTTGATGCCGAGAGGTAATTTAGTATCTACAACATTGTCGTAACTGATCGCTGGCAAACAATGAAAGATGAAAATGTAGAAATTACAACAATGCTAGTCTTTAATTGAATTTTTAACACTGTATTTTTTTTTGCGAAATAAATGCGAAATTTTCTATTTTGAGTTTTTTTAAATGCGAAATCACGATTTTTTATTTGCGAAATTTACGTACCCCTAGTTATATTCTCTTTGATAGAAACTAGAATTTTATTTACAGATGCTTCAAAATTAAATAAAGCTACAAGTACCTATGCGGTATGTGACATATTCGCAAGCGAGATATTTATTCCTCGCAAATGGACCTGGTAATTAAAACAAACATTATATTTCCTCTTACTGGTATTGATTTTAAAATCAAGTGGAATACAATCCCCCTCGACGGATTTTTTCGGACCTTTTCGTGGTGGGGGGGCTTAGTAAAGGTGGCTTGAGCCACCACGTTAAGATCCAGATCCCAGATCACCATATCCCAGAAGGGGACGCTCCGAGTGGGCTTCCCCACGGGCCCGCTCTGGGCGCGTCCATGGAGGAAGGGTCGTAGAAGGAGAGATGTCTCGGTGTGTCGTTGCGGTGTACCCTGTCTCCCGCGACCGAACGAGGGCACACCGTCAGATGCGTTGGCGGTGGGCCTGCAGAGGAAGAGGAGATGCGCTGTGTCGTTGCCGTCCTGCCTTTCCTCTCCGGCCGTTTCATGGTTGGCCCCTGGGTGGCGGTCGGGGTCAGCCAATCTCGGAGGTCCTCCACCCTCCCTCTGAATTAGCAGATGGCGGTGTAGATTAGGACCATCGGTGTGGCATGCTCCGTTGAAGCATGGGGGCCAGGAGTCAGGATTGGAACCTGCCCACATTGCACGGTTACAACGTTGGAGTAGGGACTCTTCAAAGACAGCCGGACATTCCCCAAGGAGGAGAAGTCTGGCCTTTTCACCGAGGCCAGTCTGTCGCTGGAGGACTCCTCCTGTTGCTTGTAGATCCGGGGCTCTCCATTTATAGCGGCTGAAGACACTCGCAGGGGCTTAGTCAGTAGAGGCAACCCAGTTGCCGAGCCCGACACTGTACCCGGTTAAGCCACGCTCCTGGGTAGCGTACGTAAAAGTATTCACCTGTATTACCAAAAAAAAGTGGAATACAATAAAAAAATGTTGTTGATAATCGTAACGCGGTATCGGGTAGACTCGTTAGGTACCTTGTTTTTGATGCATTGAAAAGTACAATACATTGATGCATGATTGTTTATACCCATTTTTTGCCCATTACGAATAAAAATAAGAAAGAATATAATAGTTCTTGTACAAAATATATTTTTTCTATCTAGCAGCACCCCGCTATTACAATTGCATTTAGCCTTCCTTGGCTGTTGAAACAATGAAATATTTTTTTTCAAATCGTATGAATAGTTACTGAATATAGCGCGTTCAACCAAACAAACTCTTCAGCCATACAGGGTGGATACGAGCGAGAGGCATTAAATTAAACCACATATGAAGTGTATTATTTCCAGGCTACACAACAAATATCAGATCAATCGCAGCAATAGTTTAGCCACAGGAATTTTTTAAAGTTTTTTCTCACTTCGTACACTCTGTACCATCAGCTGTTCGAGCGCCCGACCGCCTATAGTCCGCCGGGGTCATTCACCCCGTTCGAGGCTTAGCGACCTTACCGAGCGGCCGCGGCGGCGCGTATAAAGAGTGCTTACAAGTTTTCCTTATTTTTTCGCTATTTAACTTGTTTGAAAAAAGTATTTTCGTATACTTGTCGTAAACTTTTTTTTAATAGTCTCGGATTAACAATAGGCACTTATAGTATATGTGGTTAAATTTAATGCCTTTCGCTCGTATCAACCTTGTATATGTTAGCATAACTTCCTAGACATACAGACTAGACGTGTTGATCTAATATAACTGCCAGCTTCGTGCTAAGTTAATATATACGTTGACAATAATTAAGAATAAGCGTGCGATTATATAGAAGCAATGTACTCACCTAGTTCACATGTACTCACAGTATCTTACACCTGATGAGGGTGCAGACACAATGACTCAGTCGCGCTGATCGCAGCCCTCGCGTGTGACACGTGTAATGGAGCACTTTACGTGTGTTACAGCGCCCACTATATCACCGGCGTCCAACAAAATCGATGTTACTCTGATCCACATGATCAGACGCGTAAGAGACCTCTTTATTGCAAAGGACGCAAAAGAAAAAATATAATAGTCGTTTAGACTTTAAATTTTATAATTTATAATAGAAAAACTTACCAACTACAGGTTGTATTACAGATTGATTGCGATAACCAATTTGACTTATCTCTAAAAGACAACGCCAATTGTGGAAACTTAATAAGCGTTGGTTATTTCGTTCAAGAAATTGTTCACGCGAATTATTCGAGAGAGGTCAAAGTTATAACCGAAAACGTCCGAAACATCTTAACGAATTAATTTATTTTAAAATTTACTCAAGACATTGTGAACATTTTTACAAAATGGTAGGTTTCTATAGAATGTTTGCGGTTTGTATAATAATAATTTTAAAATTATTGCAAGTTCTGAAACTTGTGGGTAACGTTATCAATGGCAACCCGTAGCCCGTTTATAGTGAAGATGGTCACTCCAGGCAATATAACCCAATGTGAACATCAAGAAAAAATAAAGCTCTGCTTGCGACAGTTCAGTTAGGGCGGCCCTCACTTTAGAAACTACTAAATAGTATCTGCCACATACATGTGCGCCCTCTGTTTCATTTCCGTAAGGAAATAGAGCGTGTCAAGTGGCCTATAGAACCAAACGACCGGAAAGAATTCAGGCGCAGAATTGAAAGCTTTTGGTCACCGCACAAATATCAACTTGGAAAGGGATCGGCACCGTATCACCTCAAGCTGTTCCGTATTCTTTGTATGAAACGCGCACTAATTGGAAACGTAACGTAATCGCCTCGTCTCGAGACAGGTTCCGAACTGCGATCAACGCATTGACGGCTGAGACAAAAGGCGATACGCTTACGAGCCCTTTCCTAGTTGATATGTGTGAGGTGACCTTTAACGGGCACAATGAAGCACCGAGGTGAAACGCTATCTCTCGACTTCGGGCTTTTATATTAGGAAAAAATCAAAATAACACTTTTAGTCTGACCCTGTACTCGAACCCAGCACTTCTTGACCTGTAGTACTCCGTAACTTGAACTCGGGACGGGCAATTGAACAGTTTTGGGAATATATATTATGTAAAGAGTCCTATGAGGAATTAAAAGCTCCGTAATATGGACCACTATTGGGGGTAAAGGAATTAATTAGTGTTCAGGGTGGACACCCGAGGTAAAAGGTATTGCCATACTGCGTTTCATGTGAATCAGGGTAGCGGCTGAAGACTCCTACAGCAGTTTAGTCGGTGTTACACTATGTCTCGATGCCGACATAGGTCTGGGGGCCACACGGGCTCCTAGGTATCATAAGTCGATGTGTTCCCCTGAGTAAACAAAAAAAAAGGTGAATTAGGCACGACATGACATTCACTTTTCGCCTTGTCACTACATGGTGACAAGTCGGCCCCCGGTCAGAGAAGAATCCCAACTCTCAATATTTATTATTAAACATTTAGTAAATGAAAAGCTTCTTTATGTTGGGGGCTCAGCCGATGAAGTTACTCCACTGCTTCTCGCTCACATAATATCACCGCATTGACAGCTGTTCTGCCACATTTGGTTTCGAGTTGCTCTCAGGTACAGAATCTTATTACTCATTATATTCTTTGTATTGACTATTAGTATTATGTGGAATAACGTTAACGATTCTTAAATTAGTATTCTGAAGTCAATTTTAGCTCTCAGCAAAAAACCGCAGAATAACGGAAATGAAATGCACTTAAATGAATTTTAATAATGGCCGTTACTAACTTTTATTTAAATTCTTAAACTTGAGAAAGGACTGTTCTTTCGGGTACACAAAGATTTAATTTGACGAAGAGTAGACTTTCAAGGTTTTAGAATTTCCAGACCAAAAAAAGGGAAGGAAACTACCTTTGTAAAAAGGAGTAAGCGCCAACACCTAGATCTCTTATCTAACTATCTGGTGTCGGTAAACATGTTATAGAATATTATAATATTAGCAAAACGTCTAAGTCATCAACATCTAAGTTCATAATGTTTATTTTACTTTTTTTACGCGAGCCAACACTGTCAGTTGTTTTGTAACTTCCTCTTCCTGTTTAGCAAGTTAACTAAATATACGTGTGAAAGTTGCTCCCGTCCTTTTTATTTGGATCAAGCCCCTAAACCTTCAAACCTACAGTCCGCTGCCTGGGCAAAGAACCTTTTTCCTTCAAGTGGTTCTACAGTCGCGCCCTCGTACGCTTTTCATCAACACGCGCATGAAGGCGGGACTATGAGTTCCGCGGCGTGAGAATTAGGGCAACAGCAAACACGCCACTTTTAGCAGCGGCGATCGCTGATTTTGTGACTGAATTGATGCCTCATCACGATTTAGCGACTCTTTGCGTTCGCAGGATTGGAATCGTGCGATTGAGCGACTGTTTCGATGCTCGATACGTAACACTAGCAGTCGCTTTGACTTTTTACGTGTGCGCAAGCGAGCGTCTAGTCGCTTCAGCTTCTAAAAAGCAACTAAATCGCGCATTAAAAGTAGCATATGGGCGGTAGCTCTTATATAAAACGCTCCCTACTAATTACTATTATCTAGCTATTGAGTCTCTAATTCTAAAATCATAGTCAATAATCACACACCATTTCATTTTTATATTTGATTCAATGAAGATCGAGTGGATTACTGAGGATGTATTTTAATCTATTTTGTATGATCTGGAGCAAGCGAAAAAGAAAAGGAAATACGTAACGCCACCGTACCAGAATCGGAGCTGATAGCAGTTTAGCCGGGAAGCCATTATACAGAAAAACAGACATTCACGTTTATAATAATATTACGGATATTAGAGAATGGATAATTTCCATATTCTCGGAGATATGATTTAGGATAACGCCTCAGTGAATAATAAGAAATGAAAGTGTATATGGTACTTATTGTTACGTATATTATAATAAGATATTATTATATTTATATGCATACATCTTGAGGTTTTAATAATATACAGAATCTTACGGGCACTGATCTTGACATAGATCTTTTCAATACTACTACTAAAAATGTAAAACGCTTATTGAACGACAATTTTTTTCTCAAAATTTGATCAGGGCATAATTATTGTAAACTCACTTTTTCACTCACAACTAACATAATTACCTACATGTATTGTATTGCAAAAAATAATAATGTATTTTAGTCACTGTACTGTGTAGATACTCAAATTCACTTGTTTCACTTCCTTTAAGCTAACCGCATTTGAACGTTTGAACGTCTTACATATTCTTCTTAATGTATGTGAAAACTTTTAATTGGCCTTCACGAATTTATAATTGTAAAAACTGTCCACACTAGCTGTAAGTTTTCCGAATAAATAAAAATAAATAAAAATAAAAATAAAATTATTTCTGGCGGTTACAGTTTGTATTACCCTTATTCTGTAACGTCCAATCTTCTTATTTTCTCATAACATACTAGTATTACAAAAACACAACACAGCCCGTTTGTACAAAAACTAACATTCGTAAGTAGTAGGTACAACATATTAAATAAGAGTCTGAAGATATTATTATTATAGATATTTATTATTATATCCTTTGGAATTCTCTCGAATCTAAGCGAATCTCTATTTGAATGAAAGAGTTTACGTGTTGTCTAGGTACATACCTATAATAAAATCGATTTAATTGCAGTGCATATACTTGCTTCGCCAACCACTTTACAAGGAGACAAAATGTATTGTATTGTCCATGTGACAGGTTAACGAGACCTTTTATTTGATTCTTTCGGTTTTAATACTTTCTCGGCTTCTACTAGTCGTAGGCTAATAATAAATAACCTTCCTTGCTAAATAGGCTATGTAACTTGTAAAGAACCATTCCAATCGAAGCAGTAGTTCCTCATTTTAGCGCCTTACAACCTAACAAACATCAACATTATAATAGTATAGATTTTTTCAGACAGACATTATTTTACTTTCTATTTTCATCTAAAGTCTAGAGATAATAAAAGTTACATGAATCAGAGAGTATATTTATATCCACTAGTTACATTGTCACGTCACACGCGCCGGCTTGTAGCAGAGAGAGAGCGAGAGAGATGGAGGGAGCCTCGCGCGGATCTCATTTGCATCTCTATTGGACTCGAGATTACTTCACACATTGTGTCCCTACAGAGTTGTCTTGCCGATGCAAACTCTATACAATATACATAGTGTGTCTCTAGTGTGTACATTAGTTCACATTTATTGAAAGTATGGTGGCATTATCATGATATGATGTTGCGACACTTCTAAGGCTTATTGAGGATTTCGTTTCTTAAAAGAAAAACGTAATCCTTACAGTATCACTAACTTGTCAGTATTGCATTAATTATGCATATCTCGGTCCATTTGTTTATTTTCTTTTTGACACATTAAGAAATTTCGAAATTAGTGACGCCCTCACACGTTTCCGATTCGATTTGAATATTTTATCGATTTTATTTAAGAATAATTTTTAAT
>LUGF01030889.1:16113-26610 GCA_001625245.1 Calycopis cecrops
GTCAATTACTTGCGTTATCGGTTGCTGGTAACTTTGTGGGCAGTATTTAGCCAAGTGTCCGTTTCCGTTACAAACGAAGCACTTCATGGATTCATTCGTTATATATATCCAGTAGTTTGTGTCATCATAATTAATTTGCATAGACTCTGGCAACTTTTTTTCATCCTCCGCAGATACGTACAATTGCCGACGAAAACTCATAATGTGAGAAAAACCGGGGTCATTTATGCCCACTCGCATGAAAGTAATAGGTGAAAGAATTTTAATGTTCATTTGATTAAATTTTTCCACTATAACCTCGTGGGGAATAATGGGGCAAACATTTGAGAGAACAATTCTCTTATTCCTCGTAATAAGAGGACGAATTTCCAGAGTATTATCTTTTACTTTTACCTTTTTGATGACATCAACAAGTTCATCAGCTGTTTGTTTACTATCCAAATAAACACATATTCTTGAGTTTGCAATACGAGAAATGAACCTAATAGACGCTGGTTTGGTGACAGTGGAGAGGGATAATAAGTAGTCACGAAGCATTAATCTGTCTATGGAATTCATGACTATGGCATGATCTTTTTTGGGGTAAACAGTTTTAGAGGTAACGTTGGCGTAACTTACAGTGGGGGTATTGGTGAGATTCTCCATGGTGAAACGGGGCTCCTGATGTCAGGAGCACCCAAAATTTGGTCTTACTTTTAATTAGCAATACACAATTGACTCGTGTCGTACTGACTCATCGATCGTCATGCGATAGATACCACGCGCGAACCGAACAGCTCGTTGCACTCGTGCACTTTGTCGACTGACCGAATATTTGTTTTAATCACGTAACACAGTGAACATTAGGGTAAAATATTCACGTATTACAAATAAAATGTAATTTTATTTATTCATAGTCTTCATTCCTGTCTTATTGAGTAAATCTTTTTGGATTCTGCGTTTGTCCGCTTATGGTATAAAAAAATATAATCATTTAAATTGTTAAAAAGGTGTCACTTAAGTTTACTTTCCTAGTGATGAAAACTAGATTTAGATCTCTTTCATTTATTTCAGACGTGAGATATAGACGGTGAAGATAGTGATACTGATTCCTATACTTAATTATTCAAAATTATTCATAGTATTGTGTTTATTCATTGAGTTTGACCTTCAACTTTCGAAGACAATAATCTGCGGGACAAGTTGGCCGGCACATAATAATTATACCCTTCAACTCACGATCAAGACGCCCGCATCCACGTATACGTTTGTTATCTCCCTGGGCTGGACGTTCGATCTCAAACTGCTGTCTGTTCACTACTCAGATAAACCTTTGACTTACGACTTTAAGTAATGATGTACCTTATCGCTTAACATATAGGATTTTTTATCTCGAAAAAATGTTCCAATGGAATGCCATGGGATGGGATGATTTTCCACAGGATCGAAATTTAAGCTGGTGAAATCGCGGGGCGCAGCTAGTAAAAATACAGGGTTACTTTTTGGTTACCGGCCAAATTTTCAGGTTTGGTTCAGAATCTACAATACATGCGATTTATGAGATAAAAAATAATAAAAACATAATTAGATGCAATTACTTTGTCCCATGTTGTAAAACATATTTCTTGGTCACCACGTGCATCAGACTCGCAAATTACGATCAGTCGGCGTCACTGACCTTGAATAATAAGAAGATTTTCACATTTCGTGTGGGAACAACGTTCGATGTATTTTTAAGGACCATTTCAAAGCTATTTTTATATAACAAAATGTTACAATTAGACGATAAAATTTAAAACACACTCTTGGAATGATGTTTACTTCCTTATTTTAAAATTTGGCCGGTGACCAAAAAGTAACCCTATATAATTCAAATGTTTGTCATCGAAAAAATGCGAAGAAGGTTTTGCGAGATACGACAAGATCACTTTCCAGCATCGAATTATAAACCTAACATTGAGTTTTGTAGAACAGAAAAACATTTCGAAAAGAACATTTTGGATTTGAATATCACATAAAAGCATTTTCCTAGAAATTGGATTTCGGTTTAACTTAACTTGGTTAACTTGCTTTCGTTAAATCAGATTCAAATTCATATGTTTGGACAGCTTTAAAGTTTGAGAAGTTCTTTGCTGAAAAATTCTGCTGATTTATTCGTAAGCTATTCAATCTATTTGCATTATTTATTTTTTGTTCGCGGATTATATTTAGATTATAATCAGACACTGTAAGACGATCTTAAATTAATTGTATTTACCAGTTCAATAAATCTCCGATGAAATAAGCTGATCTCTTAAGAAAAGGACATAATTGATACAAATGATCGCAAGGGGCTGACCCCTTGCGAACTAATTAAACGAAGTAATTAAAAAAGATGTTCCGTATTTAAATTGAAATAAATTAATGTGCATAAGTCGCTTGGATAGAACTGCATCATCATAGTCGACGACCGGTGGGCAAAGTGTAACATAGTCGCGGGTTCGAATCCCGCTTTTTATGTTTAAAAAATGTTAAATATATTTCCTTAAAGTACTTAGCATGGGGCTAAGTAACGTGGGTAGTAAAGACTACGTAATATGTTATTATTATAATTCGTTATTCTTATTAAAGAAAAAAAAAAACATAATACCCGAACGGAATATTTTTGTAGGAGTGTGTGTAACATTGAAATAAAAATTTTCGTAAGAGGATATGGCAAATCTGCTATTGGCGTAACTGCATCTTCTGAGGCCTCAGACTAATTCATCGTATGATATCTCATCCTCTTTCTCTCAATATCGAGAAGCTAACCAATGTTATGATCCTCCCGGTACCGGTATCTGTAGCATGTAGCCGGTTATCCATCTATTTGTTAGTCGCTACTAATTGCCGCGTTGTAAGCTAAATTAGGTAATGATTGAAGATGATCATGGATCATCTCACATTAGCGAAGCGAGAAGTGATACCCCTCGACGGATCTCCACCTTGTCGTGGTGAGGGAACTTAGTTACCACGGTGAAGCCAAGAGGGATCCCAGGACAGGACGCTCCGAGTGGGCTTCTAGGTCTGAGAATCAGCCAACATCAATTTTCATCTCAATATATCCACGGGAACAGCACTTACTTAGATGAAACCGCGGAGCGCATAAAAATATTTTATTCATATCAGTATATCACAAGGGTAGATAATAGGTTTTATGCTAAATATTAATAACAATAACGGTGTATTACTGTTATTAATTTCACGCCAGCTGTTGCCTTATAGGCGAACCGATAGGGCCGAGTACTACATGTCACGAAGACCAAATCTGACAAATTACCATTATCAAATTAGTCGGGTAGCAGCTTGCCCGAGGCTCTATCAACAGTCTTGGCAACAGTCGTGTGTCTATGAAGTGAACGGTGGATGTGACGCTGTGACAATTGTTATCGTGACATGATAAATTTTATTTTATACTAGACACCAGTAATCACAAAAAGGTTTTAAAGGTAAATATTCACGGTTCTTTGGGGCGGCACTTTTGGGTTTATATTTTGCCTGTGTGCGGCGGTAGGTGTAATTCTAAAGCTAGTCTTAGTCGGATATCGCACCCTGCTGTGGTTAGGCATCTACGAGTCGGTCACGTACAATATCTGACAAACTCCAACATCGCTAAATATATGTAAATACAAGCTCCGCGGTTTTACCCGCCTGAGTTCCGATCCCGTGGAAATGTTGAGATGAAAAATAGAGGTTGGCCAATTTTTAGACCTACCTGATATGCACACAAAATTTCTTAATAATCGGTAGAGCCGTATTTGAGGAGTACTCGTATGGTAACTAACATTGTGACGTGAGAATCGTGCGCGCGTTGCTACGCCACCAACAGATACGTCAGCATTGACTATCATAGCAATGTATAAAATTCATTGATATTACAGTGGCGCCATCTGTCGAAAATTGATCGTACCAACTTAGAAACCTTCGCGGGCGCCTTCATAAAAATACACATACAAAACTTAAAACCAATCGATCAAGACATTTAGTAGTTGACATACCGAAAGTGGCGTCACCAATTCAATTGTATTTTTAAGCATTCAGGAAACCATCAAATGCGCATATAAATTTTGAACGCAATCGGTTCAGCCGTTTAAAAGTCTACCCGTTTTCCTATGGGAATGAAGCATTTTCCCGTGGTAAAAAATAGCGTATATTAATCTGGATAATACAGCATTCAAATGGTGAAAGAATTTTTGAAATTGGTCCAGCAGGTACATTCATTACATACAAACACACAAGTAAATATTTCCTCTTTATAATATTAGTATAGATAGAAGATAGATGTAGATGTATTTTTATCCTATTTTGTAACAATAATAAAACGCGAGCAGCGCTAAACATCGCGGTTTTAACAAGATTTAATTCGACGGCCACTAATCGGGATGGGCTGAACGGAATTCTGCATTCTGTTGCTTTTTTTTTTGCTTTTTATTTGCTTGCAAAACTTGCACACACTGCGTGTGCAAGTTTTTTTTTTATGGTATAGGGGGGCAAACGAGCAGTTGTAGCCATTTTGATGACTACCGACGCCCATAGACATCTGCATAAAGACTATACAGATACGCTGCCCCCCTTTCTCCTCCCACCTCCATGGGCCACCGGCTACTTACACACCACACGAAACGCGACAGCACAGCTGTCACTTCACGCCGGTCTCGTGTAAGCGAGAGGTACCTCCCCGGTCGTGCCGGCCCAATTCGGCTGCATGCAAGCATACAGCGTGGCATTACCTCTTACTTATTAAAAGTGAACATAAAAAACTTTTGTAAGAGGTAGTATCCACACTGCATGCATGCAAGTTTGGGAATTGGGCCGGCACGACCGAGAAGGTATGTCTCGCTTACATGAAACTAGCATAATGTGCCTTTAAGAACTTCTAATTAAATACTTTTAATTGTATTTCTTAAGACATAAATAATACACACAGCTGGTTATTTTAAGTTTCTTAGTCAGTTTTTTAAGTTTTTTTAACGTTGTATGATACGATAAAAACATAAACATTGCAGAAAAAGAAGCTTTTATTTTCTGTTACAAGATTTTATAATAACTTGTACTGTAAAAACAAAAAAAAAACCTTTAAAATTGTGTTTTACTTGGTAATTTATACTTGTCGTACTCCCATCGATTACCACATATTATGAAAAAATATATTTCACACGCTTTTCACACGCATTGCAATATCCTGAAAGGGTCCTTAAAAGTTGAAAAGCTCTCATTTTCTCCTCGAAAATGGACTAAATTATTCCCTAAACTGTTCTTAAAAGGGCGCGAGAACATGTCAGACAGAGTATCCTCGCTAATCCAGCTTTCCAAAAGCTGTGAAAAATATTCACCTCCATTAACTTAAAGAGATTTACAGAAAATCAGAGAAATTGTTCGTTCAATTTATTTTTACTTTATCCACATCTGTATTTTTTTGTGAAGAGGACCAAAATAAAGCAGTTAGTAATATTACCAGTAAAAAATACATAAAAATTGGACTTGAAAAACTGGAATATCATAAAAAATAAAAAAATATGTTTTTCCATAAGAAATGAACAGTTGGGATATATTTTAGGTAGCCGAAAGTTAATTAACTAAGACTCGCTCGAGGAGTCCCGTCCTGCGTGACTATGTCTTAATGAGATCCAGACAGAGCCGGCACGTTCTACCTCCGTACAGGTCCAGTCATTTCCTGTTCATATTCTGAGCATTTTCTACAATTTATTATAAGCGCTATACAATAAACGACGTAACTTTTTGCAATGGATATAAACATTAAAAAAGGAGGAGGCAGTGCCACGCTGGATGCATGCCGGTAGCCGAATTGCGCCTTTCGTACCTTTCGCTTACACGAGACCGGCGCATTGTGCGGTAAATAGCCGGTGGTACAAGGAAGGAGCAAGTAGGATAGCTAATGTTTATCTCAGCCGTAAATTACTCATGGTAACACTTAGTCTTTTTAAGCCAACGTAACGTCAGAGGTTTGCGGTAGTTTCTATAGGACATTGAAAAATGTATGTTATTGCATTGAACTTAGAGTGCAGTGAATAATGCAGAGATATTGCACTCGATTCTAAAAAGGTACAAGTAATTTAAATACTTTTTCTAATAAAGAACTGTAAATCACTTGAGTTAAAGTTCTATTTTAATTAGTGCAAAAAAAATCAAAGATATTGCTTTCGATTCTAAAAAGGTACTAGTATTTTAAACACTTTTTTATAATGAACTGTAAATTACTTGGGTTAAGATTCTATTTTAATTCAAACAACTTTTTTTTTTTTTTTTTATGGTATAGGGGGGCAAACGAGCAGTTGTAGCCATTTTCATGACTACCGACGCCCATAGACATCGGCATACTACTACTACAGATGCGCTGCCCCCCTTTCGCCTCCCACCTCCGTGGACCACCGGCTACTTACACACCGCACGAAACGCGACAGCACAGCTGTCACTTTACGCCGGTCTCGTGTAAGCGAGAGGTACCTCCCCGGTCGTGCCGGCCCAATTCGGCTGCATGCAAGCATGCAGCGTGGCACTACCTCTTACTAACTTCCCTTGGTCTCGAGAAGGTACAAGTATTTTAAACGCTTTTTTTAATTATGAACTGTTAACGTCTTGAGTTAAGGTTCTATTTTAATTCAAACAACTTCCATTGGCCTTGCCTGACATGTAATTTTATGTAACGCTCTCGCTAGCTTACCCCCAAGTCAAGCGCGCGTATAGAAGTTTTACTTCAAAAACAAACTGAAGGTGACCGGAGTCAGAAGATAAGATGTTAATCTCACAATAGCCTATAGAATCTTGTTTTCAATCAAGCATCTCGTCAATCTTAATCGCGTTACACAAAGGCAATCGTTAAAATAAGGGAGGTCGCTAAATCTAATGAAACACTTATCTGCTATTATTTTCGAGAACCTTCTGTGTCAAAGTGTAATTAATTCTAGGCGACGACGTAGACGAGAGTTTTATGACAGTCATAAGGCCGACAGCAAACATGAGACTTTTAGACGTGGCGACCGGCGATTCAGTCGCTTTTTAGAAGCAGAATATAGCGACTAGACGTGGCGATTTAGTCGCTAATGTATGTTCCCGAGATCCGATCACAGAGAGTCGCTAAATCGCAATGCAGCATCGATGCAGTCGCAAAGTCACCGGTCGCCGCGTCTAAAAATATCGTGTGTGCTGTGGCCCTAAGTCATAAAGGCAGTGTCGAGTCGTCGGGACGCGCTACGGATTCGGGAGGGTTTATTCATCACAAAAATCGCCTCCTGTTACGTATCTAATGATCGTCGTAAATATCGTCTACGGCTGTCATCTCTATAGAGACTAGATCTGGAAACGTATGTACAGATATTAGTACTTTCTAATTTCTATTGCCTCGTTCTCGTATTCGAATGGAAAGTTCCACTCGACAGAGCAGTAATTAGGCAGAGGACCGACGGCAGAACGCGCTCTCCAAGGCAAGGGGTGTCACACTACCAACTTCCTGACTTTGGACTGTTAATAGATACGGAAAAACTCTAACGACACTTTTCAACCCTATCAAGGGTTCGAACCCAGGACCTCATGGTAGAACATGTTTACCACAAGACCACGAGACAGTTAACATACTAGTTACGTGACAGTGACATGTGCCATATGGTGTAGCGTAGAGATTAGCCCGAAGGTCCTTCAACTTATTTTTTTTTTCAACTTTCAAATTTATTGACCCAGACCTAGGACCCAGAACGTTCTCCAGAAGTTTAACATACAGTGTTCTGATAGCCGCATCAAAATAGGTCCAGCCAAACGCGAGAAAATAGTATACATACTCACATACATACATACCTACCAACATACATACCTACATACGATTAATCCATGGGATTCTTATAAGTAGATTCGTCATATTATACCTATATAATCTATACATCAGACAAGTATAAAACGCAAAAAATATAATATGGCGCATATTAGAAAATAGGCAAACTTAAAAACAGATTTCAATTTTTGGAATATGTCTGGAAAGTTATTAAAAAGTCTCTTGTGAGCGGATGCTTAAAGCAAAAGCTTTATAAGCTTTTGCTTTGATCTGGATTTATATATCGATACAACGTTTGAGAGCACGTAAAAGGACTATTTTTAAAGAAACGAACTGTAGGAGCTATTAACGCTGTAAACAAAAATGTTTACAGGCTAAATTAGCCTTATAAATAGGCTGAAATTAGCCTTATAAATAGGCTAAAATTAAGTTAAAGCTAAGTTAAGGCTAAGTTTAATAATTAGTTAGGTACCTACTTACTTCAGATATTAATTAAGAGTGAGAATTATGTTCTCGGTTAGATGTTAAAGTGTAAAATATTTTAATACCATGTAACAAGTTAAGGAATTAACAAAGTTAGGAAACAATCGCCAATTGTAAACTGATTTTGAACTCTTTTTTTATTGGAAAGATTAGGGCACACTTTTAAGATGATTCCATTATCATCGAGTCAGCATCTGATGGTCAGATTCAGAATAATTGAAGGTCAATTCTAGTATTTTAAAAGTACAGAAGTTTTTTTATAATATTTTCTTAATTTAATCGGATTTTGAGTATGATTGTTCATTTATTGTGAAGCTGAGGTGAAGATGGAATAAATAATCTTGATCTTACTCGATCAAATTCGCTTTAGGAAAAATTAATAAATTAATGACCAATTTTCACATTATTTTATTAAAATAATCATTTTATTCAAAGTCATACCTTTACTGCTGATGTAGGTTTTTAGTCATTTAGCAATTTGATAATGAGATACCAGGAAAATCGCAGATAATCCTCATATTTTATTTACCTACACTTTCGTGTTTCGTACACCATACAATTTCTTCTTTTTCTTAACCTTTAACTTTCATCATTGTCACTCGGAAGGTCTATGTCGTCCAAATTATTGTTAGTAACGCAAGTGCGTTCAAACTAAGTAGTTTGAAGATAAAACAGATAAAAAGTAAAACTTTTGCAAGTCATATTTTTTTTATACACGATAAAAACCGTTCAACCGAAGGAAATAATGTACATATATATTCAGTATTTATTTTTTCTCATAATATAACAATAATCTGAATAGTAATTTAAGGTGGTACCTATTTGAGACATGTGAAGGACGTCCACAGTGCGGTGCCTGTCTGATTGCAATGCTACATTGACACTAGCTCGAAGTTAGAACAAGCAACTTTTGTTAGAAGATAAGTTCTAGTTTCGTTCGAAATTGAATCTGTTAGTCACATTGGAATTTGTATTTATTCACTGATGTATATCAATACTCAATCTTTCATGGACAATTTACTGTGATTATGGCTTAGAATACAAATATCCCAATGATTTATCGACGCGTCGTATATGATCAAATAAAGATAATCTGTCACAACACGACGCATGGAATAACTTGATGAGATTAAATGTATAAAATGTTTACATAACGAAATTGTAGGATGATAAAATACCTATTTTATAGGAAAAGGGGTCATACAAGCAGTCGGAGCCCTTTTCATGATTACCGACGCCCATAGACATCCGCATAGAGGCCACACAGATGCGTTGCCCACCATCTTCCTCGTCCCCACATCGGCTGGTGGTCTAACAAGCACCACCAACACATACTACGCCGACAAAATTAGTCGTAGATTGTTCATTACCTAATTTTTATTATTTTTTTATTATTCGTGAAATAAATCAGTTATTCTGATCTTTTACTTTGATTTCATTAATTTAAATGTGATTTTTTTGTTCTAATTTATAAGTCAGTTCAGTGTTAAAATGCCAAAACATATTTCAACTAAAGTATCCACAAAAAAAATCTGATGTGTAATGTAACTTTTTTGAATATGCTTCTTCAACTCAGGGTGCCAAGTTATATTTTTGAGTCTCAGGGTGCCACAGGTCGTAATTTAATTTGTACAAGCCATCAAAAGTTCTGCGAGATATCTTGCCCTCACAAAAATATTAGCTACGTGTTATTTCTATCTACGAGTATAGTTATCTAGTCTACTTCGAGAAGCACCGATAACGCGGGCTCTTCGCACTCTTCGCAGTCTTATCCTTATTGCAGACCAAACTGACATATTTGTTTGTTCTCTGAGTGAATTCGCCAAGATAGCGACTAAGATAATCTTCTATGAAACACAATAATTGTAAATAATAATGCAATATTTAGAATCTAAATGTAGAATTATAATTTTAAAATCTGTTGCACTACTGAATTACATAGGTTACCCTGTAATTATAGTAGTTGTAAGAAAGGAAATAAATAAATAAATAAATAAATCTCGTAACTGGCATTCAATATGTTATTCATATTATGCACAGAAGTATGATTTCTTATTATTTCATTATTTATACGCAAAGACTGCTGATGGCATAATGAATCGTTGGTTGTGCTTTTCAATACACGCAGTGCTCTTTAGTGTGTATATTATATACACGCCCCTTTCAATCTCCCCCTCAATGCGCCAGCGGAAACACAAACATCGCATGACATGTGTAATAAAGCTGTAACTTTA
>LUGF01030889.1:26984-40217 GCA_001625245.1 Calycopis cecrops
ACTACTGAATTACATAGGTTACCCTGTAATTATAGTAGTTGTAAGAAAGGAAATAAATAAATAAATAAATAAATAAATCTCGTAACTGGCATTCAATATGTTATTCATATTATGCACAGAAGTATGATTTCTTATTATTTCATTATTGGTAAGCAAAGACTGCTGATGGCATAATGAATCGTTGGTTGTGTTTTTCAATACACGCAGTGCTCTTTAGTGTGTATATTATATACCCGCCCCTTTTAATCTCCCCCTCAATGCGCCAGCGGAAACACAAACATCGCATGACATGTGTAATAAAGCTGTAACTGTAAGGGATACATAAGCGAGAGGCACCTCCACGGTCGTGCCGACCCGCTTCGACCTCTCGCATACACGAGACGAGTGTTAAGTGACAGCTGTGCTGTGGCGTTTCGTGCATGGAGGTGGAAGGAGGGTAGGAGGACAGCACATCTACATGGCCTTTATTAGGATGTCTGTGGGCGTCGGTAGTTCTGAAAATGCCACCGACTGCTCGTTTGCCCCCCTATACCGAAAAAAAAAAAAAAAAAGAACAACGTTTGTTAAATGATCAGTTCTAGTTCAGTTCTAAATTTAGTATCTTTACCCTTTTGGAATTAATTGTATTTATTCATTGGTGTTTATCAATATTCAATCATCCATGTACAATTTACTCTGAATGTGGCTTAGAATTCAAATATTCGAAATGATTAATCGACGAATCAAATAATGATAATCTGTCAGAATATTGTAAATAAATTGACGAGATTAATAATTGTATAAAATTTCTACATTACGTAGATTATGAAAGCTAAGCTACATTATCTGATATCTGACATTCATGAGATAATAAAGTACGCCTATAATTCATGTTACCGCTCCTTAACCACCTCACTGTCACCCATTCGAACAAGAATTCAATACAGCATATTATATGCTGATTTATACATCACATAGACTATAATTTATCTATTTTAGCTGCGCCCTGCTATTTCATCCGCGTAAATTTCGATCCCGTGGAAAATAGAAAATCATTCCATGGCATCCCATAGAAACATTTTTTCGAGATAAAATCTATCCTGTGTTAATAAAATTTAATCTGTATGTGTGTTAAATTTCATGAAAATCGGTTCTGCGCTGCAGTCTTTGCGTGAAGGAGTAACAAACAAACATACAAACTTTCACATTTATAACATTATAGGTAGTAAGATTATATAATGCTGCAGTCGGTATCTCGACTTAAAATACACTATTGTACACATAATATTACACGTTACCATGACAACATATTATCGTATAATTAGATGAGAGGAATGAACTTACACAGTTTTATTATTATACCCACATATGTGAGGTTAAACACAGTAATTCCGTCTCCTTGATTCACTCAGTCACTTGTGACGTCACGCGTAATGGAGTACTTCACCTGTCAGCTGCTAGGCCTACTACATCACCGTCACTCAACAAGATCGACTTACGTCTGGATCAGAGGTATAAAAGATTAGTAAAGAAAATATAATCTTTTGGATTTGTGAGATTTAAAAACAAGAATTTCCAAAATTGAATAAGAAAATGTCAAAACGTCTTCAGGTTGGATAACAAAAACTAATTTGACTTCTCTCTGCAAGAGCACGTCCTTTGATTATAAATCAAAGAGCACGTCATTGCGCTAATTTGATAAATATCGGTTACTTGGTTCAAGTAATTGTTTACGAGAATTATTCGAGACAGGAAAGTTATAACGAGAACGAAATCATTTTAATTTTTTTTTAAATTTTTTACAAAATGATGAATTTGTGGCATATTTTCAATTAAAATTTTGTATATCTTTTAACAATTAAATAACAAACAATGGTAAAGGCAGCCCCAGAAGGGTTCTCTTGCGTCTCTTATAAAGTTCATAGGGAGTAAAATAAGTTTATTAATCTGTGGTAAAAGATCTATGTATACCTCGTCACATAAATTATTTAAGTCTGTTTTTTTTTAATATTTTATCCTTTTTTAATTACATTTTTAGTGTCGTGGGTTTTTCCAAATTATTCTCGGAGGCGTCGGCAGTCATAAGAATGGTTGCGTCTGCTCGTTTGCCCCCTATACCACAAAAAACTTATCTATTACTTAACCTATCACAATAATGTGTTTGATCTTGGCAGCACAAGAAACAAGAGAAATATCCAATTTCATCTTCGTTAGCCCCTCGCCATCAAAATTAAACCAAAGTTATGTCCGCTTCGGTAACAGCCACTTACCTGTTTAGAATGAGCGGGTAAATAAATATGAAAGGAGCAACTTTGTACATAAATTTAAAAAAAATCCCGCAGTCGTGTATTAATACCGATTCCAGATTATAAAATCGATTTAATTTCAATATTTGAAATTTATTGAAAGTAGCCACAGATTTTCTGTTGCTCGTTGCCAATAATATCAGACCAACGAGTCAAAAATTAAATTATCCATTTTGTACGATCTGAATCAAGCGGAAGCAGATAGTGTACACATACTTGACCATCGCAAATTGTTCACTTGTGTCTTTTCCATTTGAATAGCCAGTAACAAAATCTAGCAAAGCTAATTCAGGATAATGTAATAAAGTTCGGTTAAACATGAAGAAGTTATCTAAAAGTTATTAAATTTTATAGTATCATACTAAATTGTAATGGAAATCGTGTTGTATAAATTTTGCCGCAGAGTTCATATCAACCAAAGTTTAGTTAATAAAGATTATGAAAGGGCTTCCCCTGTTATTAGGTTCCTCCCAGACCTTGGCCCCTCGGTTGAATATTATATTTAGAGGTAATTGGCTTATCAAACTTCCATTATAATTATAAACACAGACTACCTCATAACTTTTGCTCGTATTTCGAATCGATAATCTTACAGCAACTTTGAAAAAACTGCGTATCGCAATACTTTAAGATTAAATTGTGTTATCAGGCCAGTTCAAGCGGTGTGTAAGTAGCCGGTGGCCTATAGAAGTGGAAGGAAAAAGGAGGGCAGCGCATCAGTGTAGTTTCTATATAGATGTCTATGGGCGTCGGTAGTCATGAAAATGGCTCCGACTGCTCGTTTGCCCCCCCCCCATACCATAAAAAAAAAAGTTCTTATTGCTTGCTAGAAATAAATTATATCTCTATGGATATAGTCTAGTGAAAAAAAAAGTCTTTATAGAGGTAACGCCAAGCTGCATATTAATATGCAGCTGAGTTGGGCTGGTGCGTCCGAGTAAGTACCTCTCACTTGATATCGACGTAAAGTGACGACAATGTGAGTTGTCGTCGCGTATCGATCGGTTTGTGAGAGCTCCAGTGAGCCCAAATTTTAGGGTTCCGTATCTCAAAGAGAAAAAACGGAACCCTTATAGGATCGCTTTGTTGTCCGTCTGTCTGTACGTCTGTCAAGACCTTTTTCTCTAAAACGCGTGAAGGGAATCAGCTGATCTTCGTCTTGATGCCTTGAAAAAATCACACTTCTAAGTTAACGCAATAAAAAGTAATAGCCATTTATGCACAAATTTTGTATGAAAACGCACTTTTTCGAAAACCTATAGGGTACTTCCCGTTGATCTAGAATTCTGAAATTTGGCAAGAAGTAAGACCTTACAGTATACATATAGGAATAAATCTATAAATTCGTAAATAAAATTTATATCACTGGAAAAATCATTACTAACTTATGCATGTAGTTCGTTTCATACTAAATGTATGCAAGCACCCGCATATTTAAGTTTGTTAACTTGTCGCAGGGAAGTGTGATTTTCTCAACGTCTATTACTTTTGTTCATATCTCCCGTTCCTACGGAACCCTCGGTGTGCGAGTCCGACTCGCACTTGGCCTGGTTTTTTTTTATAGTTTCAGATTAACTGTAGGCACTTATAGTATCTATTTTTGGTTTATTTTAATGCCTTTCGCTTTTATCAACCTTGTATATACAGGTACACAGTAGACTTGAAACTTCCAGAAACAAATAGAATATGAATAGTGTTTTATTAGGAAACCCAAATTTAATGAATTTCCATAGTCCGGGAGCGAGGTACGAGACCGCAGCCGCCACCCGTCAGCCTCTACATTACCTAGCGTTTACACTTTCCTGTTTGATCTGCTTTAGTATTATTATTTAACATACCGCTACTGACCGCCGCGGCCGCATAGAAAACCCTAACAGTTTGCTACAGACTTTATTAGACACCCACCTCCCTGCCTCGTGGTCTAGTGGTTAGCAGTTCAAACATAGACGTGAGGTCCTGGGTTCGAATCCCGGGTCGGACCAAAAAATATTATTGGGATTTTTTCAATTTCTAATAACAGTCCGGAGTCAGAAAGTTGGCGGTGTTACACCCCCGCGCGGCGCCTCGGATAGCACGTTAAGCTGTCAGTCCTGCGCTTGATTTCTTTCCGATCGGGTCAAACTGCCGTCCCATCGGAATAAGAGAATGAGGGAATAGAGAGTTCACGTCTTGTGCTTGCGCGTACACTTGTGCACTATAATATGTCCTGCGTAGATGGCTCGTCTCTATAGAGACGACTTTACTTATTTTTTTATGCACCCAAATAGTCCTCATCAGAGAAAAGTACGTGATCCCTCTTATCCAAAAACTTCATCAGATGAGTGCTGGTCTACGTTTATCTACTTTGTTCATGAGGCGGCTTTCATGAATACTGACCTATTAATTTTATATGATTTGCTAGCTGCGCTCAGCGCTTGTGGAAATATCGAGATGAAAATGTTGTTATGAAATATGATGGTCATGGGAATATTTTAATAAAATATAGCAATTCTTTCGTGTTTGGGCTTGTTTGTATTGTTTTAATAAGTACTCTTTGACTAATATATTTTTATGAAAAATATATTTTAGTAGTAGTAGCTGCTGATGCTGGGGATGGTCGGGGTGCAGCCAGTCTATTTACAATATAGAAGATGGTCAATTTACAAAATTAATTTCTTATTTAACTATATGTAACTTAAGGGTTGACGGTGCTTATGCCGTCTTTATAATTCTAGTAGCAGTGCCGTCTGTTTTTGGGATGCCAATTAATCATTTAACACAAAGCACATTACACGCCTCATTAGCTTACAAAGCCCCATGCCCGGTGAGAGCTCTAAGTACCGTAATTACAAATTTACGAACAGTTGGTGAACTAATTACGAGTTGAGAATATTTTCATGTCTAAATCTGTATGTAGTATATGCCTGAGACATATTTTCTTTGTCCTCGTAACTTAAAATATGTACAATAATTGTTACAGTAGGTATAGAGGCAACGCAACAATATTGGACCTTTAATAACTAGTCCCAGTCGAATCCCAGGCCGTAACAAATAAAATCTAAAATTTTCAATTTGTATTGTGCGGATTCAGGAATTTTATGAGTTATACCCCTGCGCCTCAGATATTACGATTTATTTTCGTTCCGGCACCTGCCTATATGATCCTATTATCGTCCTATCGGAAGAGGAGAACTATGGAATAGAAGGTACACTTGTGATTGCGCACTTATGCACAATACACTCTACGCTAGGGTAGTAGGTACTAACTTTTCTGTTTGTTGGGGAATTCATGCGAAATAACTATTTGGTTATAAAAATCCTTTCACTTAACAAAATTCAAGAGACAAATAAGAGCTAGCACTCAAAAAAATGATATCCGACGAAATGGACACGGTCCTGTAAGTAATTATCAATTTTCATTATTTTTTTTTAAATCCCGACTCCGCACAACGCTCCTACACAGACCAAGTATTCCAGTGAGCATAAAGTTGCTGTCGGCGGTGTACGTTTCAGATTCAATTAAAACTTTCCATAAAATATCAGACCAATTTTACAATCCAAGAAAATAAACGGTGCAATAAATTTCTCGTATTTGTCTGAGTATCATACTCAATAAGACGCCATGCTACGTTGCAGCAGAACTGAGCCGGCACTACCGGGGAAGTACATCTCTCACGTGACAGCGCCGTAAAGTGACTACGCTGTCGTGATGCGTGAAGTTAGTGACTAGCCGTTGTACCATTGGAGCAATGATGCAGGGCACTACCTATTACAAAAATTGTTATTCAGGATCGTAATATGCACCGTCAAACAAAAATGAATGTATGGTTCATGTTACTAGAAATACACTAAGGTGAACATAATCCTTGCGACTTTCGCGTGTTTTTCTCTGGCAATTGGCAATTACGTTAAGCTGTCCCCGTGCTTGCCAAACTTACAACTTTATTTAAATTTAGCCAAAATTATTTACAGTTTTGGCTTCATTGAATAGGTTTGACATTCAACATTCGATGATAATGTTAATATAATCTTATAATCAAGCCGCCCGCATCCAAGTAGACGACTGTTACCGAACGTACGGGATCCCGGGTAGATAGATACGTTTTGATCTTAAACTGTTGTCAAATAAATTCTGTTACGACGTTATCTCTCTCAAGTACACTACGCTTTCCATTCACTACTCAGACAATCAAATTATGTGTTTTTACACTTTGAGTAATAATGTAATATCTTATTAATTATAGATTTTTGAAAATAATAATATTATATTAATACAGTTTCTTAGAAGTTACAATAAAATTTGGTCTTATTTTAATAAAAATTAAGTAAAAACTACTTTTATTAATAATTAAGTATACTTTTCAGAAGTTATAGGTACTTTTATGTTGCGGCTGGTAGTATTTGCAGTTAAATAATTACAATTTACTTTTACTAAAAGTATCTTTCTGTGGACCCCCCAGAATGCCCGGCGTTAGGCAGACCTCGTCGACGATGGCGAGATGAGCTGGACTTCTTCAGGAAAGAGAGGCACTATCTGGCACTTGATAGAATGAGAGGCCTCTGTCTTACCAGTAGATACATCTAGCAGTGGGATACACCAGGCTGACAATAATAATAATAATAATAATTTATTTAATTATTGGGCGTGAGAGACAAAATATGAATAATAATTACAATTTATCATTTTTCTGATTTACTCTAGTGCTTGTTTGCATGTGCTGTACGTAGTGTAGTGCTTGTGTTGTGTTTACTTCTTTTTGAGTTTTCCTCATTTATCATTTGTACACATACATGCATGTGTTGATTTACAAGTATACCCTTAAAGTTCCCTTTGGGGCACAGGGTTGTAACACCTCTCTGATTCTGGGCTCCTTTTATCTAATTATATATTGCAAAATCATCATAACACTGTTTTGTCTGACCCCGGACTCAAACCCTGTACTCTACGGTTCAATTACAATTCAGTAAATAAAGATATTTTGATACCATGTAAGTAAGAATTAAAATAAATAAATATTAATGAACATTTTTATCTTTTGCAGAATGTGTGTTCGTTTTATATAAATAGACGATATTGTCGTCCATTCAATTATTATAGTAGGCTGGGTAATGGATCCAGTTAGAAGTCTATATGATATTTCATACAATTGCTTTGAAGAAAACCGAGAATGAAACTTGAGAGAGAATGATATTACTAAAATTATTATAATAGTATTTAGACTCGTATAAGTACTATAATGTATTTCTCTCTCATCTGTGAGAGGGCCAAGTGGTTAAATTAAGGATAGGATTTCCGTAAAACTTTCATCTATATGGTATATTTCTATAACGGGGGCTTTCGATGACTACTGTAGCCCATAAACAACCGCACAATTGTTTTGATGAAGTGTTGCACTCCTTCTCTCACCTAAATTGTATTTCAGGAAACTCGCAAGCCGCACAAAGTACGACAGCGTAGCTGTCACTTTGCGGCGATAACATGTGAACGAGAAGATTCTCCTCCGGGGATACCTGCCGAATTCAAGCTGCTGCTTAACACTACCTCTCACTAAAAAATATTTTGTATATATCGATTCAGTTCAATAACGATTCAGTTCAGTTTTATTGCACGATAACATCAACCTATCAAGAGTTGTAACAGTTTCGCTGACAAACGTCCTTTTTCTGTTCAAGCTTTTGGCTCCTGGTGAAGGAACTTTGATCGAAGAGTTCCATAATATCTTTGTCAATATTCTGTCTACTTACTACATCAACAGATAGAATATTGAAAACAGTTGTATAAAGATGATTCTCGTGACGTCGAACTGAAAGAGTTAATGACTGAATTTCCAAAACAGTAGTGATATAACGAAGGTTAGCTACGTACAGCACGCAGTTCTTTCTAGAATACCTAATTTACAAGTACGACAGTTGTTAGGGTATGGAGTTACAAGCACAACAACTGTTATCCGAATTTCGAAAGTTTATATATTTCATTTGCATTATCTTTTTGTCTTATCTCACTTTTTCGTAGAAAGATATCGTAGCAGCCGCTAAAATGGGCGGTTCTGATACCGCGACTGAACGCAGAGTCGCTAAATCGCGATACAGCATCGATGCAGTCAATAAATCGCCGATTGCCGCAAAGTAGTGTATGTGCTCTCACCCTTATATGTACAAATTAAATGTGAATAAGGAAAATAATTCATTCTGAATTTTACCAGTATTGTAATTTAAAACTATTGAAGTAAAATCATAATTAACATTTCGATTATTCGGATGGCTGAACCACTGAAAATAATCGAGCAGAACAATCGGATGAAATAGCTATTAATTAATAGTAGTTTATGCAACTGTCATATAATGAAGGGTATTAAAACACGAGTGTGATTTTTTGAAACGAGCGAAAGCGAGTTTCAAAATAGTAACACGAGTGTTTTAATACCCGTGTTATATGCAGTTGCATACACTACTTTATCTTCACTAATGCAATTAATCAATTAATAAAATATTGCGAAACATTAAATTCATGCCTACGTCACAGCGAACTCGACGACATTAAAATCTAACCAATGAGAGCGCAGCTGCAGCGCGCGCAGGGCCAATCAGGAGCGAGCGCGCGCTGTTAAGGATTTTGACATAAGGCTCTCTCACCACTCACTCTCTCTCTCTCGCTCTCACACAGTGTTTGTATGAGATTTACGATATCGATTTGGATATTATAACATCATGTCAAATTGCTTAAATTGAGTTTTTTGTTGTCTGAGCTATAATAGTAGTTATTATAAGTCAAGTATTGAAAACAGAAGTAGAATGTTACAACATTAGTGTGATAAAACAATTTACGATAATAATGTTGCATTAATTAAACTGACAGTTAATTGAAATATGCTATTCGTGTGACCAGATATTTTAGGCTTTGGTGTAATTATTATTACAATACGAGAATTACCCGTCCTGCTACTTTTTCAATTGGCAGACAAAAAAAATAAAATCATATTTGTTTTGTATGAAAACAAATTGCGAATTATGAAAAGTCGTAAGACATGTTATTGTTAAAGATGTCTAGAGTTTGCGTGTGTTTTACAATAATTACTAACCCTGTATAAATATGTATAGTCACATAACCCCTACGAAATAAAGCGATAGTAAGTGCCTACCTATAAAAAGCGTAGTAATTAATTAGTCTATTTACAAGATGGTCTCCTTTCATCTTGGACGGGACGTGACATGTGGACAGATAGTCCGTGATGGCGTAATTACTTAATAAAACTTCGCGTGTGTGGCGTCAGAGCGTGACGAGACACAAACCTTCCTATTGATTGATTGATTGTAACGACATTCCCTTTACAAGAGCTTAAAAGGTCAGTGATCGACAAGTTATATATTGCGGCTTCAGGCCGCATTACCCAGTTCATTGTCGCTGATCGACAAGCTATTTTTTATACCGAGTATAAAACAGAGTATCTAAATATGATGGATCTATGAGCAACGATCATCAGTTTTTACTTCGCGTATACAAGGTTGATAGACGCGAGAGGCATTAAATGAAACCACATATTTAGTGTATAATTTCTAGGCTACTCAACTATAAACAGATGAATCGGAGCAATAGTTTAGCAAAGGACTTTTTTAAAGTTTTTTCTTACTTCGTACACGCTGTATCGCAGCTGTTCGCCGACTATGGCCGATCGGGGTCATTCACTCTATGCTCGCTGTAGCCGCCCGGTATAAAGAGTGATTACATTTTTTCGCTATTTAACTTGTTTGAAAAACTATTTTCATATACTTGTCGTAAACTTTTTTTTGATAGTTTCGGATTAACTGTAGGCAATTATAGTATATGTGGTTTCATTTAATGCCTCTCGCTCTTATCAACCCTGTATGTGTATGTGAGTGCCACTAAAGCGAATATTACTAAGCTATGAGGAAAGCTAATATTGTTAACTACATAACTTTATAATAACCCTTTAGAGTTTAGAAGTGTGAATAGAAGGATAGCAATGGAATTTCTCTCTCTCTCATCAACTGTCGGTGGAGCTGAGGCCCAAAGTCAAAGTAGAACGCCATTGGCAACTGAGTCCCACCGTCATGACAAGGCTCAAGGATTGTTGAAGCATGGTAAAAGAAAAGTACATTTACCAGAGATTATACATAAAATTAATTTTGTTGTAATAAATTATAGTAGTAGCACGAGTAACGTTTGTAACTTAGAAATCAAGAGTAAATGTTGTGTTTATTGCTGTTTATGCAAAGTAATCTGCCGACTACGAAGTACTACGTCAACAGAATACGAATAGAGCCTCTCTCCGGAATCCTGTTATTTCTAGTCCCTAGACGTAAGTAATACGACGTTTTGAGATGCACAACATATCTTGGGATTTATAGTAGTGTTTACTGTATATGGTAGTAATATATTTTATAGTATAAATATGCCTCCTTAGGCAGAGGAGTGTTCTCCCGAAACGCAAAGACAGAAAGTCTTCACTAGTCGGATAAACAGTATCTAAGGCAGAGTTTAATCATGCTGCCATTTGAAAGAGGTCCATCCGAACAAAAAAAGACGAGTGTTATTTTTACACATTTTTTTTTAGCATAGGAGGCAAACGGTCCTACGAGATATGGGTCACCTGATGAAAAGTGATCATGAACGCATACAGACTTCATTAAAACCAGAGGTCTAACAAATGCGTTGCCGACCTTTGAGGAAAGAATAAGCTCTTTTCTTTAAGATCCCTAGGTCGTATCGGATTGTTGATTTTCGTATTGCTCAGAGACTAAGCTAAACAAGTTTTATTATAGTGATTTGTGCTATCTCGACTATCCTATTCACATAGAAAACATCAAAATTTTGTATAGCCTACTTGAAGTTCATTAGCTTACTACTAGGAAAGTACTATTAGATCACCACAGACTTTGAAAGAGTTTGAATTGTAATTGATTTTTCAAGTAACAATATTCATTTCATAGGTTTCTTTCATATCAGCAGGTGAACAAAATATTAGTCGGAGCCATTTGGTTCATTTGTTTTGTACAAATAAATTTCAAAAAAGTGTGTGCTTTGGACTACACAACTGAAGTAAAACTTAATTATTGAGTTAATACACTTACCGTAGTTACAAGGACATAATATGTCATAAGATATTTATTTTTTAAATACAAAAAAGTTTCAGTTAAATGGAAATTGAATTTTGAATTTGAATGACAATTTCCATTAGCCTCGCCCGAATCCCGATGAGTGATTTTTGTAACGCTCTCGCCAACATTACTCCCCATGTCGAAGTTTTACTTCAAAAATAATAATGATTTAATAATATGTACTAATAATTGAAACCATTTGTAAATGGCTCCTTTAATATATATTTTACAGGTGTGAAACGGCGGTACAAAACTAGTATGCATAATATAGCATTTATAAGAATATCATATTATATCATTTATAATCTTCCGTACAATAAATATTTTTAAAACGGGATGACGTAGTAATCGTTTTATAACTATACACTTTGGCAGTTGCAGATATTTAATCATCGTACCGCTCTTAAATGTCGCTCTAATAATAGACGTAACATAATGCAGAAGTATTGCAACGACATTCATTGAAACTACTTTCTATTCAGCCGTCTGAAACAGTTTTGTTCCTCTACTCCGTTGTCGCACGCAGTTCCACAGACACAAGGATTGTAGCAAAGAATTCTCGCTAAAATTTTATTGTATACATTTTAATGGAAACATTGTTTTATACATAAACTAGGTTAAATTTAAAATGGCCAAAGTTGGACTGAAAGTTTTACAGTCAGGTGTGGGAAGGGTACCGGCCGTTTTATACATCATTTACTTAAAAAAAACCAGCCAAATGCGAGTCCGACTCGCACACCGAGGGTTCCGTATGAATGGGAAGAACAATCCAAACGTAATGCATGGTTTTCAATTATTGTAACTTTACGCCTGCCGTTTAAGTTGACAAAAATCACACTTGTTTGGTTTTCGACAAAGTACGTTCTCATACAAAATTTTTGCATAATTGGCTATAACTTTCTGTTGCGTTAACTTAGAAGTGTGATTTTTTCAAGGTATCAAGACGTAACTGACCTCCGTATTCGACAAAAATAATTAGCAGCTTAATCCCTTTACGCGTTTTAGAGAAAAAGGTCTTGACAGACGTAGACAGACGGACAACAAAGCGATCCTATAAGGGTTCCGTTTTTTCTCTTTGAGATACGGAACCCTAAAAATGGTAATAAATTACTTAATGAAGCTAACGTGTAATAAACTTTTAAACGCAGCATTGCAGCCGACGTGAACCTGCCCCCAAAATCTATTTATTTTTCCTCATACTCTGCAGAAGAATCAGCTGGCGTTACTTGGGACCTGTCGTCTACAGCCATTTGTGCAATTTGTAAATTTCCGGTGTCCGCTTGGACCGGATATGGTGAAGGTTATAATCAGGTACCGGGGAAGATTACGGATGACAGTTTTTAAAATGTTAAATAATAAGAACACGACTGATTTGTGGGGATATCTATGAAAGTTATAAAATCGATAATTGACATAATTGCTCCATGTTTAGCTGTTATAGGTATTTAATGAATGTGTAAATTGTGGAGTATGTAGTGAAAAAATGTGAATATTTGAAACATTTGCCAAAACCGAGCCCGCTTTCAAATATTTTTTTACAAATGTATTTTTTACAATTTTTTATGTACGTACCGGCAGGTTGTTATTATTTTCTGTCTATATCGTCGACATATGAAATATTTGTGAAGCCATGTGTAATCTGATCGAAACGGGAAAAGGACTTTTACAAAAATATTTGTTATTCGAATGTGCGGTGTTGGCATATCCTTTAGAGTATTACTTATTTATCACAAATCAATCTGATTGTAATACAAAATGATCCCATTTCGTTTTCCTTATCGCGATTTCAGGAGTAACGAAATAAATTGGTTTGATGTATTGAAACATACTGAGCATTGTATTATCTGTGTGG
>LUGF01030889.1:40452-51133 GCA_001625245.1 Calycopis cecrops
TCATTTCTTTCAATACTTGCAGTTTTTAAAGTTTGTAAACCACGTACGACATTCACAGAAACACCTTCTGAAAGTTTCTTATCACATATAAAACACAAATCAGCCATAGCTCTTAAATACTATAGAACATCTGTCCCGGCAATGAATAGAAAAGGGCATAGGGTAGGGACAAGTATTTCCAGGTATATAAGTATTGAGAAATTTACGCGTTTTAAAGAAAAGATATATAATGTCGTGTTAACTTAAAATAAAACTAAAATATATAATCCAGAATTAATAATATTTTATACTTAAATAGTTAAATATGAATAATTATATATAAATAATCAAGTTACTTACTTTAATTAAATATAAATAATTAATAGTTAGTACATAAATAATAGGCATTGTTTAATAATTATAATTTCCAAGTAAATAATTGACTTTATAACATACTGATAACCATAACTCACGCTTGACCTTGCATTAGGCCGTATATGACTGTACGATATGCACTCTTCGCGCTCTACCTTCAAAACGGTTGGTCGTATGAAAAAAAAGTTTAAACAAAAGTTGTAGGGAATTTTATAGCCTACAACTTTTATAATAAATGCAAATCTCATTTAACCGATAGGAAGCCAGATATTCGCGAAAAACCGATTTTTGTGACCTTTGACCTTGAATATCTTGAGACGCGGACACGATAACGATTGTGACTTTTGAGACAACATTTAGAATGACAAAACAAAGGTTCATACCAATTTGCAGCTTATTATCTTTCATTCCGAGGTTGACCCCTTTTTTTACCTAATATGACTGGGCTATTACACTACTATGGGCGTCGGTAGTCATGACAATCCCCCCCTTCCGCCCATATAGACATCAGATATTTAATCTAAAATATATATATTTGTGTATTTTGTTGTTAATCAAGTTGCGTTCAACAAATGTGAGTAAACGGCAGGACGACTACGTAAACACAATATTTCTCAATAATTATTGCCTTCAATTAGTTATATTTAGTTATGGATTTATCACCGACAGTTGAATATATTAAACTAGCTGCGTCCCGCGGTTTCAACCGCCTAAATTTCATTCCCGTGGTAAACAGAAAATCATCTCATGGCATCCCATAGGAACACTTTCTTGGGATAAAAACAATCCTAAGTGCTAATCCAAGTTACTCTCTATGTGTGTGCCAAATTTCATGAAAATCGGTTCCGCAGTTTTTGCGTGAAGGAATAACAAACAAACAAACAAACATACAAACTTTCGCATTTATAATATTAATAGGATATAGTAGGATGTATTATTAGTGGTTTTAGTAAATAATTATCTTATTGGATCTTTAATATTAGTATTTCTTATTATTGATTACGAAACACAAAAAGTGGCACCAATTCTCTTCAGATATAGATCTATGAGACATATCCTTTATTTATTTCCATGTTTTCGACATGATGTATGTCTACGCTAAAAACACAGTACAGTTCAAACTCGAAAAAAAACAATTATCAAAAAAACTAGTTATTTTTCAAATCGGTTTTTGTGCGAGTTTAATTAAGGAAGATGAAACTGTTATCCATTTGATCGGCTTGAATAATATAATTTTTGTTTCAGTGTTATCCTTGTACCGCAGTCAGTGTAAAGTCAGTTAATCCGAAAACGACTATGGACGATTATACGAAACAATTTATTGGAACAAGCTTTTCAATGTTTTCTTCACAATAACGCAAAAAATTTCAAACAGTGTGTGGGTGTGAAATTTTACAAGATAGTTTCCTTTTTACAGTGTGTATGCTAGAGTTTGCCATTTCGTATACCCGACGAGTTCAACAGCGACCCGCCCCCGCGTGTCGTCATGAACTTATACGGCGAACAAAACTGATAAAGTTATAAGCGAGAACTTTATATTGAATGGTCGATTTAAGAAGTTTTCTTTTTTAGCCATTACCATGACTACCGACGCAACGCCTATAAACTTCTGCATAGAGGTTGTACAGTTGCCTTGTCCCCCTTCCTCTTCCCTTCATGAGCCTACACACCGCACGAAACGCGACGGCACAGTCACTTCACGCGGGATTCGTGTAATCGACAGGTGCCTCCCCGGTCGTGGCATTACCTCTTGTGCCAAATAAATTGTCTCGTAGAATGAAGTGTACATATTATAAGAACATATATTTTCACAGCGTCGGGGGTGAAACGAGAATCGAGATTAGATGACTTTTTTTATAGGATAGCGGGGCAAACGAGCAGTCGGAGCCATTTTTATGTCTACCGACGCCCATAGACATCTATCAAAATGGCTCCGATTACTCGTTTGCCTCCTTATATTATAAAAAAATTATGTACTTAAGAGTTTTTGAAACAATATTGTATGCAGATACAATAATTCTACAAAAAACATAAATGATAACAAAAATAGATACAGTTATTCCCTTTACCCCAAGTAAATAAAAAGGGCGCGTGTTACATTTCAGACTGACTTGCTACAGCGTCCTCGGTAATCCTATTGAAACTGCGGTCCTGTGAAAACTCCCTTATCATATTCACACGTATATTCGCGTAAACAGATTACAGAATTTCAACCAAATTGTACGTTTAATTTTTTATCACTCTATCTACGTCTGTATTTTTGAGGGCGGGGTATGAATAAGTTATAACTGGTTATCCCAATCTCCAGTCCTCAAGAGAATTTTATCCTGAAACCGATTATTAATCCCGCTATATGCATGCGAACATCTTACTAAAATGTGTTATTATATCATGGTAACTGAAATTTTGGAATTATGATACGAATTACGTAAGTAAATTATGTAGTACCTATGTAGAAGTATGAATTACTTAAGTATAGATAATAAATTGAAATATTTATATTTCGATTTCCATTTCAAAACAGTTTATTACATTACCTAGTATCTGGCGGAGTGTTACTTACCTAACATAAATAATATAGACAAACAGACAGACAGACAATCGGACAGAAAGATAGACAGACAGACAATCGGACAGACAGAACCGACAAACAGACATACAGGATACAAGAACTTCACGCCGTATTCGTCCTGTGTAATAATGTAACAAGAATTAATTGTAACGATGTTAAACATGTTTCGATTTTGAACAAAGAAAACTAAAAGATTTCTCATAAGTGTTCGCAGCAACTTTTATAATAACATTCACGGGCGCGCGTCGTACCGAACTATTTCATATTAAAGTTTTTCATATAAAGACTTTATAAACGTACACTAAATACATGTGCATAAAATATTAAAACAAGTATTAAAGTATTTTAAATAAATTATCAAAACGATTTCATACTGCGGATCTTCTTTCGTAATCTTTTTTTTTAAATAAAGAGTAAATTCAAACTCGTGATTGATCTCACCCCACCGTACGTTTAGTAGAGTGTTTAGTGAAAACCTTGCATTACCTTTTACAAAAAAAATAACAACCAAGCAGATAAGACATATTAAGATTTTAAATGGCTCTGAAAGGGTCCTTGTAACTTACTTTTTCTGCCCTAAAAGGAGCAAAGTTGTTCCCTAAACTGTAATCTCACATTATTAATAAAAAGGCACGTGTAACATGTCCGGACTCGTTACAGTGTCCTTGGTGTTAAAATTGCAGTCCTATAAAATACTTATGATATGTTCCCGTCTATTCGCGTTAAATTATTAAAGAAAATCAGACAAATTATTGTATGATTAATTTCTTTTCACTCTATACATCTAGATTTTGAGGGAAAGGAATATAAATCCGTGCCTCCTGTGATGAGTGTTGTAAGTCGATACTTTTTGGCTTTTTATATTAAAAGAATCAGCAATTTTTTGGGCCAACTCAAGTACTTCTATTTGCTATAGTTTCAGAGATAATATAGTGAAAAATGATACAAGTAGCAACAGCTTGGTAAAAAAAAGTGCATATTGATATAAAGCAAGTTGTAACCCCTATATGTATTGGTTCCAAAATGCAATTTCTCGTGTTTAGTTTATGCTTTCTAGTATTGTTCAATGATATGACTAAACTTGTATCATTTAACTAATTTTTTTTTTCGCATTTCAACATCTTAGTAGGTACAACTCGTAGTTCATCAACACCACAGGATCATCTTTATGAAGTTTAAAGTAAATAATAACAAAAACATAGTAAAATTCGTAACGCGAAAATAATGCCCGACCAAGATCTAACGAGCAATGTATGGTTTACATAATGTCTCTATAGTACTTATATTTTAATATACTATAGAAAGCAAGCGAATAGAAATTCGCTCACGTGTACTTTATTATGTTCTTTTCCTTTACATGTTCAGAGCGCTCTCGCGTATTAAAATGTGCACTTTACAAATACACAAAGAGATGCAATATTACACACCATAGATATAACATAGAAGTAGATAGAGTGCGAAACTTATAAGTTTACATCGTTTATGCTGGAGAACGAACAGTCGTAGTCGTTGTATTGTGTTATGGAGATTTATAAGTATTTCTCTGCCTATTAAACGGGCAACTGGGAAACACTAAAATATATTATGTAACATATTATTAATATTCAATTGTCTAACAATCAAACTAAAATGGCGATTGCAAAATGTTAATGGGTTGGTGTAATAATAAGAAAAATATTTTAGGCATATCAGTATGTTACAAGCATATTAAATTTAGTAATTCTATGTTAAATTTCTTCTATGTTAATTATGTCTTCACGCCAGTACCCTAATAGGCTAACAGAGAGAACCAAGTGTTCCATGTCACGAAGACCAAGTCCGACATATTACCTTAATTTGCTGAAGATACTGCCAGAAGGTTCAAGAGTCTTCCCAATATCGTCACACAATAAATCATTTATTTCACATCTACAATTCACTTTAATAAAGAAAAAGAATTCAAATGTTCCAAGTAATTTATCGATACCTCGTGTTAAATCAACCAACGATAACCTGTCACAGTTCGACTTCTTGTTTGAATGAATTGGTGAGATTAATCGTCTAAAATATTACATGTTTGAGATTTTCGTGTTTGATAATTTCATTTTATTTCATTTTCATCAATCCCGTGTAAACGTAAGAGTACCTACATTTTCGCTGAACAGAACTCGCTAATAAAACCAAACAGAACACACTGAGTCAACATCGACTTGCCGAATCTGATATGACGAATAACCTATCAGACTGTCAAACAGAAATTGCGTTTCGAAATCAATATTTGACTACAACTGTGTAAGTTTTTTGTCGAACTTGTCCCACTACTTCATACCACTGCTGCTGGTTTTGTAACCTCAGGAACGACAGAACCATAGATTTTAACTTGGNNNNGGGGGGGATGTGATAGGAGGGCAACGCATCTGCGTAACATTCATGCGAATGTCCAGGGGCGTGGTTGTCATCAAAAGGCATCAAATGCTCGTTTGCCCCCTTATGCTATAATAAAAAACTTTTTGATAAAAATAGTAAGAGGCAGTGCGAAGCTGCATTGCAGGCAAATCGGACCGCCACGATCGAAAGGTACTCGCTGACACGATACCGGCATAAAGTGACAGATGTACTGTCGCGTTTCCATAAACTTTTATTCCATAACTTCTTACGTCATACATAATATAAAAAAACTCTTTAAGGTATTATTAATATTTTTAGGATCATGATTTGAAATAATATTTTATTTTATTTTATTTTATTAAGGAAAACGAACAGTTTGCATTACAATTTAGAACAAAAAACATATTCATGTATTTGTTATTACGTACAATTATTATAAGCCATTATTATAATGTCTTCTTAAATTTTGAAATAAATATATTGTTATTTTTTCTAAATATTATATTCAATGAAAATTAATTTTTAATGGCTACGCCCCTGTAAGGTGTTCTAAACCCCAATTTCAGCGTTAAATTACAATATAAATATGCCATTTCCATATTAATATCATAAATGCGAAAGTGTGTTTGTTTTTTTTTTGTTTCTTTGTCGTTCTGTGGTATATGTACGTGAGATTATTAAATTTCCGGAATATCGTCATAATATAATAAATAATAAGAATCCCAGCTGTTCTCGTGTAAATAAATAAGAACAAACGAACTCGGCCAGTTCATCACACATATCACCTCGCACCTTTTGTGAGTGCAGGAACATTAACTACATCTTCCTGATCGCAGCTCTCGATTGTGACGTCACGTATAATGGAGCACTTTACATGTGAGTTACAGCTCCCCCCACTATACCACAGGCGCTCAACAATAACTATTTTTATACATTACAATTTATATACAAAATATTATCGCTTTATAGAAAAAAGCAAATGGGTATTACGATCGCCTGGTATATGATAAAATAATCTTTTGAATTTAATCTCTATATAATACATGTCACAATGTTAGTTACCACACCCCTTCGAAACGGCTGGACCGATTCCCATCAAACTGTGTGCCTATTGGGTCTAAGAATCGGTCAACATCTATTTCTCATCGAGATATTTCCACAGCATCAAAACTTATGCGGGTGAAACCACGGGGCGCAGCAGTAGATTTATTAATTAAGAATTTCTTAAATTTTGATAGAAATAGGTACCTACATCTTAACAATTTCTGGTTGTAATATTACAGATTAATTCCAAAACCCAATTTCGCAAATATTGGATATTTCATTCAAGAGACTGTTTACGAAAATTAATTATTCAAGACAGGGGAAGTTACAACCAGAAAACGTTAGAAACATCTTAAGGAATTAATTATTTTAAAAAGCTGTTGAAGAAATACTAGTGAACATTTTCGACTTGAATTGATTAACTTGTGGAATGATTGTGATTCCAAAAATTGTATGTTTTAAAATAAACACCAGCCCTCTTTTAAATAAACATAGATTGACTTTATTCGTGTATTAACCTAGTATTAAACTGACATCTGTCAAATTCCATATTATAAGCATATAAACATTCAGTTTAATACTAGGTTAATACTTGGATAAAGTTAATCTATGTTTATATATAACAAGAGGGTTGAAAAGTAAGTGTCGCTGAGAGTCTGTTTTTCCGGTTCTTCTCAATTTAACGAAAGTATTTGGCCTCTGGGCGTAGAATCGATAAAGTGTTATAAAATATTTTATCTACACTAATGTTGTAACATTCTACTTATGTTTTCAATACTTGACTTATAATAACTACTGTTATAGCTCAGACAACAAAAAACTCAATTTAAGCAATTTGACATGCTGTTATAATATCCAAATCGATATCGTAAAATCTCATTATAACACTGTGTGAGAGCGAGAGAGAGAGAGAGAGTGGTGAGAGAGCCTTATTTCAAAATCCTAACAGCGCGCGTTCGCTCCTGATTGGCCCTGCGCGCGCTGCAGCTGCGCTCTCATTGGTTCAATGCCAGTCGCCTCGTCGGTCAAGCAGTCGTCGCCTCGTCGGTCAAACAGTCATCGGTCCAACAACGAATGGGGCAATACGCGTGAATTTAATGTTTCACAATGTTTGATTAATTGATTAATTGCATTAGTGAAGATAAAGTAGTGTATGCAACTGCATATAACACGGGTATTAAAACACTCGTGAGGTACTATTTTGAAACTCGCGTTCGCTCGTTTCAAAAATTCACACTCGTGTTTTAATACCCTTCGTTATACGACAGTTGCATAAACTACTATTAATTGCGATAGCTTTTTATAATACTAATTTCATTTAAGTGATGCTTATAATGTGTTCATTAGATATAAATGGAGCTAAAACGAGCAAATAACCTAATTTTGGCGAGAAGAGAAAAATTTAAGAGAGAAGGAGAAGAGAGAAAAAATCCAGGTTTCCCGATGAAATTCTTGACCTGGGTAGGATCCCATAGCGGTTTAGGCGTGAAGCGGAAATACGTATTCATAATTAAAGGTCCTATGGATATTTTGAGAGTGGATTATTTCCATTTACTCTGAGATACGATTTAGTGTTACGCGTCTTCGGTAACATTTAGGCTATAATTTATGGCATGGCAATATAATATGTAATGCTGCAGTCGGTAACTCGACTTGAAGTACACAAAATAACGGATTGACAATTCGGCCACAAAACATTACACGTTACTATGAGTTATTTATTATCACAACCATAGACTTAATAACTTTTTATTTAGTCTATGATTACAATATATTTTCCAATAACGACAAGACAACGGCTGTCGGGTGAACTAGTATTATAACAAAAGATTATTATTTCTGGCAGTTACAGTTTGTGTTATACTTGTATTGTCCGTTTCTTATAACATACTATATACTAAAATATAATACAAAAATATGGCACAGCCTGTTTGCAGGAATACAATATTGTGTTTATTATATTGAGCATGTAGAGCGCACGTTGTTTTGTTGGGAATAATCTTTGTAATACTCTGCGGTACTACTAAAGGCAATATACTACTCCTATCGAATATCAATATTAGAAGATACTTTAACACTTAATATTCGCACAAAACATTAAATAGTTCCTACTCTCAAAGTAAGTAAAAAGTAAAAACGAAATCAAAACGTAAAAACTAGTAAACTATATACCTACTATTAGTAGGTAGGTACGCATATTGTACATGTTGTGCACCTACAAATTTTCTTAATTGTATTTACTCCTAATATCATTTTAACTTTAAAATTAGTTGGTCCCTATGTGTACAAGTCCAACTGTCATTTTGGTTGATTTTTCATGTATTATAAAGATGTGTTAATACAACAAACAAACGATTTGTTTGTATTGAACGGACTCCCAAATCACTCAATCCAGATTTCATTTTTTTTTTACCTGACTGGTCATAGAGTATTTTCAAAAACTTCGTGATCCGAATGTCGAAACTGGCGTGCGTTAGCCTCCGAGGTTCAGCTTGTAATTTAAAAAACTGTATCTGCATAATAATAATTTCTTTACTAGAAACCTAAAACTGACTTTTCACATACGTACGGATACGGCACGGAAACCGCGCTGTGTAAAGCAGTAATGTATTAACTGTTAAGAAAGCTTTCACATGACACGAGCGGTGACCGTGCAGTAACCGTCACCATGTGAAAAGACCCTTGCTCTACATATAGATATGAAGAGAAGCCCAGTATTCCAATTAAAATAATAAATAACTCCAGGTTGAACGCCATCTGTACCTGGGATGCGAATGAATAATTTAAAACAAAGCACATTACACGCCTCATTAGCTCTCGACGCCGCAGAGCCGGTGTGAGCTTTAAGTACCGTAATTATAAATTTACGAACATTTGGTGAATTAATTGCGAGTTGTGAATATTTTCGTGTCGAAATCTGTTTTTAGTATATGCCTGAGACATGATATTGTTATGTTTTTGTGCTCAAATTTTAAAATATGAACGACAGTTATAGTACGAAGGCCAACGAGCCTTCAGGTAATTTATTAACTACACTGTAGTGATGTAGTGATACACCGTGTACTAGATATGAGGTTCCGAAGGAGAGAATCTACCGCAGGGTCAGGTAGTAAAGTTAGCGAATAAAGAAATAAACCAAAAGAATTTAAGTTGTGTTTGCGTACAATCCGTTCTGAAGTTTGCGATTGAAAGAATAGTAAAGACACGTGATCTTTCGAGCTAACTAATTTTTAATTAAATTTTTCATTAAAATTAAAAAAGTAGTATGTGCCATGTGGCATTTTAACCGAAATTTTTCTTTCTTTTAAGAAAGGCATTGGGGATGTACACCGTTTTAAAATTGATGTCTATGCTCTTTTTCGTTCGTTTCATATAGTTTGTGAGGAACCATTGAGGGGGATGCAATAAAGGAGAGCAACGCATAATATGCGTATTTCTCTTTTATTCCCCTATATAAAACTAAGCTATAAAATAAAATAATCAAACTCTCATTCTGGCTCAGACCTCGGTTTGAGACAGACCTCTAAGTCGCGCAAGCGAACGTCTCTCTGAAACAATAGAACTATAGTTTTTTTCAAAACTTAGTTTCGATTGTCCTCAGAGCTCCCCTTTTGTTTCACCCACTGGCGCGGTATCGTCAGTGGTGCCCGAGTTCTTTTCTCCGATACAAAAGAATTCTCGAAAAACGTGTGTTCAGTGAAGTGATTGTGTAAGTGCCGCGTTTTTTGTGTTCGTTTAAGCCGCTTTTGGCCAGTCGCGAATAATTTGTACCGCTGCAAATTATTATCGTTTTTAGTGTAATTTAGTGTCGCGCTTTGTTTAGTTTCCCCGGGAAACTTTAAATTCAGTGTGTCAGTGGATCAGTAAGTACACCTACTTTATCACACCCCTGCACTTCGCGGGGTTCATAACTCACCCCTCCCGCGTATGCGGGATGGACTAGGAGTCTTTATAGTGTGTTTTACCTTTTGTCCGATATCTGAACCAGAATGTCGTAAATTCCCCCCTCTCTCAGTCATTAAATACCTCAATCATGAGGGATTTAACCGACCAGGACCTATTATTCTATATGAATGCAAAGCCCGAGGTTAAAGCCTCCTTCAAAAAGTACGTCTTGAGATCGTTAGCCTCAGACCCCGTCCCAGGTTTACCCTCTCCTGAGGGTGACCCAGTTGTAGGCGAGACCGCGCTCTCCAGGCCCTCCTTCCCTGAGTGTGTTAGTGCCCCCAACTCTCCCGATGTAGCTAGTGTTAGCCCCTCGTGTGCTTCCCTCCCGGCTTCCGATGCCGGGTCGGCGGACGAAGCCCCCCCAGTGGAGGCTGACGCCTCCCCTGTTGAGGCGAT